>OZ026620.1:60843171-61142671 GCA_964020975.1 Hermodice carunculata | reverse complement strand
AGCAGGTGCAGACTCGAAGATCCTCCATGCATCAACACGTGCACCAGCTGGAGGTGCTACGAGAGGAGGTACGTTATGTGACAAACGGGAACATGTCCATATCAGCATATTACTATACATGCAAGGATAGCTGCAAGTCTGACATATCACTTATATCTCAGTAATAGTGGATCCATGTAGTTTGACTCAATATCCATCAAACGTGTGCATTTAGTGGTGCTACTATCCTTTCTTCACCGATCTTTGACAAATTTCTAAAATTATGTAATTGGAGAAAGAATACATTTTTGCATGATTGATATTGGGATAGTAATGCATACATGTGTTTAGGTAATTTCTGCTTAATCTTTCACCAGATCCACCACAAACATGGGGACACCCAAATCTTAGCTGTTGTTATTTATCATGCAGCTGAGCATGTGACCAGCTGTTCACAGTGCCTTTTTTTCAGACAGGATATTGGGCTGCATGCTGTTTGGTGCATAAAACTAAAACAAACAAAAAAGCAAGCGAAATTTTATGAAACTTGAAAAAACTGTATATTTTTGTGATATTTTACATATAAAAATCATGTTTAAAACATAGTATTTTCAATTGCATACGGAAATTGTATGAACAGTTTCTTTGTCACATCAGAAAGGCCTATTTACTAGAAACATTCATTTAACGACGGGTCTAGGTACCATATAACCCAATAAACAGCTAGCTGGAAGTTCATAAACTGTCAGAGAATTTTGATAAATTGATTTTTTTTTTGGGGGGGGGGGTCTGAGATCTGGCTTCAAGTGGTTGAAAGTTTATAGCCTTACCAGAGTAGATATGTCATCCTAGAAAGTTTTACCCCTTTAAGTGCCAAATTTTGGATTGACTCAGCAGCTTTTCTCGGCATGCATTGGGTGCAATGCACCCAATGCACCCTTAGAAAAGCTATTGACCTGGAGTATTTCCTCTGTAACTAGAGGCATGCTGGTACTTGAATGAAAGGTCGTTTAACGAGGATTACGAACCTGAAATCCTAATGATAATTCAGACTATTTTCACTTTAGTAGATCGACTTTAAACGTGATTGGCACTGAAAGAGTTAAAATATAAACACTATTCCATCAGCTCCCTGGTGACATATCTTTTATGACTTTGCCACCAGGTCACTGCTCATTTGAACAATTCAAATTGTTTACTTTTTGCCATGCATAGGACCATTTATTTGTGTACCTAATATTCTCATAGATGCATAACATTCATAGCTGCTGAAAAAGGTTGCTTTGTGATTAAGCCCCCCCCCCCCTAAAATGTGACACTTAATTTTCAAAATGGTTGGAATTTTATCAAACTTGTGTTTTTTATGCCTCAAAACCAACTGACATAAAGTGTCCATAATTGATTGAAATTACATCAGTTAAAACTCTATTTTAGAATGTAAAGTGCACTGAAGATCCAAATTTTAAAAGAAAGCTGTGCATTGTATAACCTGAAGTAGATATTATACTTATGATGAACTGTACTTTGAAGTTTAAAAACAACTAAAATGCTAAATAATTTGTACTAGCACCATCAAGCTGGAAAGATTTCTGTGGATTCATGGACTAAAAGTATCTAAGCAAGTGTTTACCTGTGTCTTTTATGTCAATTTGAGAAGCCAGTCTCCATGTTGCCAGAGGCAGCAACAAACATAAGGCTCTGGTACAGCAAAGTCTCAATCATGATATACTAATTCTTAGCAACAAGACAACAAATATCACAAGATTTTGAAAAGGCTATCAGATTACATGCATGGTATTTTAATTGCCCTTTATGTAAAAGAAACACTGTGTGGGCAAACAATAAATAGTAAACAGTAAATATTTGGCCCTGACACTTAACACAAACGTACACTACTTGCAAGTGTATAAGAAACACATTTAAAATGTATGTATGTATGTATGTATGTATGTATGTATGTATGTATGTATGTATGTATGTATGTATATATATATATATATACATGTATATGTATGTGTGTGTGTGTGCCTGCATGCATGTGTGTATGTATGTATGTATGTGTGTACGTATGTATATTAACTTGAATATTTATTAATGTTATTTTTGATCGCAAATTTGCAAAATTTAATACTGGCATTAAAATAAAAAACAAAAAAGCGACATGACATCTTTGCAAAATTAAGTACCACTAGAACACCTTCACAGTACATTACTTGATGGCATTAAGAGGACAATGCGTGTGTCATTGGGTTTTAAACAGACTTACGTTTTGCTCTCTGTTCCAGATAAATGTTCTCACAGAAAGACGCGGTGACCTTGAAAGGAGGATTGCCTCCTTAACGGAAGAGCGTGACTCATTAGCGGGTACCCTCGAGGAATCACAAGATCGTATCGTAATGCTTGAAAAACAAAACCGGGAACAAGAACAAAAGGTTTGTACATAATACACAAACTTGCCGCAGACCACATGCTGAGTAAAGCAAGTTGCAATCTGTGACATACAAAGTCATATTCCTATCACTGTAGCATATCTGTACTGGGCAGAAGGGATGGTCTTCCTGGACAGCTATGACATTGCAAGTACAACCTGTTAACCCTTTCCCTCATTGAATTATGCCCGAGTCAACAGCTTTCCTTGGCACGATTTGGGAGCTCCATACCCATACTCCTGCCAAGGACAACTGTTGGCTTCAAACATGTTATGGTGATAGGTGTTCATCTACTCTTCTGATTAAGAAATATTTAAATTAATGTTGAAATTACACGTAGTCAAAAGCAGTGAGCAAACATTTGACCAGCGGCCCATTTTGGGTAGTGAGTACACGATTAACTAGTATGTCATGCTTCAGCTGCCTTGTAATCAACTGGAGCATGACTTGCTGGAAATGAAAAAGTTTCTGTCCAATGCCTGTGCAGTTCAGCATTAACTCTGTCAAGGCCAATTTCAACAAAATTCAATTTGCTCTGTGTTGACATATTGACAGTTGATTCACATTCTTTGTAAACTAACCTTTTGTTCAAGTACCAGCAGGCCTACAGTTGTAGAGACTATAAGAATGTTCTAGGTCAACAGATTTCCTAGGTGTGCTTTGAGTGCACCCAGAGTGCACCAAGGAAAGCTGTTGTCCCAGTCTAAAGTTGGTACTGAAAGAGTTAAGTGATCAAGGTAACGTATCGATGCGTGTCATTGTTTGACAACGGAATTTGTAGCTGTTGTTGTGAGTGGAGACACTTCGCATTGGCAGGAATTGGGGAAAGTTCAGTTTTTGCTTAAACCAACTTTTTGTGAGTGCCAGGTAAACCACCATGACCATGTTTAAATCATTCATATCTGTACCAATGTTGTAAACTTATTTACTTACTTGACACATGCCAGTATACATGGCCACTTTTAAGTAAAGGATGGAGGAACAAGTTACAGACAACCCTAAATTATGCCCCACAATTGTGTGTGTGCGTGCATGCGTGTGTGTACATCTATGTGTCTTTTAACCAGTTTTAACATTTGGTTTCTTTTCAGGTTCGATCACAGGAACGAGAAACCCAAGAACTTAGGGAGCAGAATGCTCATCTTCAAGAAAAGGTGGAATCTCTTCGCGTCCAAGTCTCAAACACTGTTTTTGAACAGAGCAGCAATTCTCTGTTCAGTGAGTTAGAAATCTCACAATTAAATGGCTCAATGTCTGGTGATTCCCTGGACAACAGTCCTGCACCAAGAATAGGAGAGCAGGTAATGGTGGGCTGATTTAATTCTATATTTTAAAATTTTACATTATACTTTAAACTGACACAGACTCAGCATGTTTGCCTAACTTAATCACCTTGATATTAACATTCATACTTTTAACAATATTCACACAATTTGTGTGCAGTGGTATCACTGTGGTACATTTCCCAGTATTGGCTACTTGTCAATGAAAAGCTGCACCAATTGGCTTAATCTGAGTGTTGCTGTACCACTTTGTTATAATTGCATACATGCCCAGAATAATTAACCCTGTGGCGAGTGAGTCAACAACTTTCCTTCGGACGCTCTGGGCGCATTGAACCCACTGTGTGCCAATGAAAGCTGTTGACCCATGGTCTATATATTCTTTATGAAAACAGAAGCAGAGAACACTATAGTGACAATGACCCATTTCTGGTACTTTTTAATGGGAAAAAGTTGCATGCATATAAATCTGCATCAGATTCCTCAGGATTAAGGATTATGAAAATGACGTCATTGCCTCTTTATATGAAGCTGACAATTTAGTGCAAGTTGGGCGCATCCCAGTGTCTTAAGCACTTCTTAATAACCCTAGACTAAGTCTTTAAGCACGGGCGCATTCCAGTGTCTTAAGCACTTCTTAATAACCCTAGACTAAGTCTTTAAGCACTTCATTTTAACTGTAGACTAGATTTAAGCACCTCTTTCTAATCCTAGGCTAGAGCCCTAAGCATCTCTTTATAACCCACAACTAGATCTTCAAGGTATATTGGTTTATTATTTCACTTTTATTAACATACAATATATTTTGCATGTTATTTCTAAGCTAATGTGAACATCACTTTTGGTAAGCTTTTTCTCATTTCTAGATTTGAGGTAGTTTTGTTCCAGGCATCTGTCCCTTTCGTGTATAAAAATCCGGTTTGTCTAATAAATTCCAATATATTTTTGGACAATTAATCAACATGTGATGGCTTTAGTATGACAATGAAGAAGCAAAATTAGCCACTCAATGCTAAAAACAGACGACATGTCAGCATTATTATGATTCGTAGTCTATTTGAAATGTGCCTGCACTGAAAAAAGCAGGAAGAAAAAGAATCCTGTGTTGTTGTTTTTTTAAAGTACATGAGCACAAATTTGGGCAGAAGAAATTATTATTAGGTAATTTTTGTTCAAGATCCACAATGTGTAAATAGATTTTGTAACTTACCGTATTGTTCCGCAGGGCACTCTCAGAATTTTTGTAGTGGGAGACTGAAGTTCAGATCCATATTTTGAATATCATATAATTATTTTTACATAATTAATGGTAAAATTTTTCAGTTGTTTATATTGTTTCTACATTTTGTAAGCCGGGGGGGGGGGGGGGGGGGGCTTACAAAGGGATGATGCAGTAAGCATTTTTTGTTTTTGTTGTTGTTTTGTTGGGGACATACACTTTTCATTTTTTCGGTTTCATGCATGACCTATGCCCAAACAGATGCTCAGTTGCTTCTGTCAGATGATCATGATGAATGGGTCATTATTTGAGATTTATACCCCTGAAAGATACACTTTGTTTGGACATTATTAAGGGTCATGCTAGGGATGTTCACATTACCTTAAGGTGAGGGACTGAGTCATAATTCCATGTGTATTAGCTAATTATGTGTTTCAATGCTGCAGTCAGCCAGCTAATCCATGACACCTGAACTAAGTTGACCTTTGCACAGCAGTGTTGTCGATAACTACCAACCATCATTAATGTGTGGTAAACAGCATAAAACCTGCAGAAATCAATAGTTTTTAAAGTATTCATTTTAGATGATGGCAACAGCTTTGCCAGAATTTCAAATTCTTCATAAAATACAGTGATACACTCCTACCTATGGATATACCTACATGTGTAGTTGAAGTCGTAATTTTTTGGCATGGCATGTCAGGTCATGCTCCAACTGCTGACAGGACAATGGGAGCATGACTTGCCTGGCACTACAAGTACTGTTGACCTAGGTCTTCAGATTAAGATTTTGTTGCTTGTGGGGGGGGGGGGGGCATACAGGAACAAGCCCCATGCATCATGTGTAATGATCCCTCCAAAGACAGCACTGTTGTGTGGAAAGCAGCATTTATTTAAAAATTAACTGCTTCATTATTGCATTAGTTTACTAACAACTTACAATGATCTTCCTACCAACGCTTGTAGCTGGACTTTCACCTTGGCTCCTGTCCCAATTCCCTTACGGTGCCCCGACTTGACCTGTCAGGGTTGATGATGTGTGAAGAGGAGGAGGAGGATGATATTGAGTGTGATGATGAGGTAGCACTGGCTGGTGCAGTGGCTAGTAATGTTTCAGAGGAGAGCTTGGATGAGATGCGAATAATGGCCAAAATGCAATCTGTGATGGACGATACTGATAGTTATCAGGTACCAGTGGTGGTCGTGTATATGTGAATATAGTGTTGTGACTGTGTACATGTGTGAGTCATATGTTCTGTATACTGGGAAATTAACTCTTGCAGTGCTAATCACAACAAAAGTACTACTCATCTGAACTTTCTGAAACACTGCAATTATTCTGTATTCATATTTCTTGTAAAAAGACATTTCATTCAAGCCCCAGCATGTCTGTAGTTCCAGAGATAATAAAAATGGTTCAGATCAACAGCTTTCCTCAGTGCACCCAAAGCACACCAAGGAAAGCTGTTTACTATATCTCCACCATGGCTTTGAAGGGGTTAATACATCTATATACACTTATATGGTGCTCAACACATTTAGTGACAGTTGTGACCGTAGCACTGAAGGGGCTGATATATATATACTCATATGGTGCTCAACATGGTTAGTGACAGCCTTGACAAGTACAGTTTGATGTAATAAAGTCTTACTTGCCTGTGCAATGGTCTTCACAGAACATGTCAATTTCCAAGATAAATCTGCAAAGTAAACTTTTGTCATTGTTTCTGCTTTGGCTGTAGAGAAAATATATGTATCAGCAATGTCTGACTGTATGAATTTCTTGTACATGTCTGTTATGTCATACTTAGAAGTCTTCAGCTGGAATTTTAATAAACTGGCATGAGTTTTTGATGGATCTCTAATAATGCTTATGGTATGAAAATAAACTTTGGGATATTTTCAGTATACTTGTATTAATTGTTAATTACGCAGCTGAGCACAGGACTGTCTCAGTTATTTCTTGCGTATATATTGATGTCAACATTTTACATGCAAATGTGGGTAAAATGGACCAAATGAAAGCATTTGTGAGTGGATCCATGTGCTTGTGTTGCCAGCTGAAGCAGGAGGTCTTGGAGGTGTACCGTCAACTCAACCACATGGTGTGGGATCTGCAGGGCAACCAGGGGGAGTGGTCACAAAACCACACAGACCTGGCTGACCTTAAAGCTGGAAGCTTATTGGCTGTGCTCAGTGAACTCCAGGCTCTGATGCAGACTATAGTAACCAATCAGATGGGACAGGTGGGTAGGCTTTCATCATCATTCCTGTTAGGATAGTGCATTTCAACCCTTTAAGTGCTAATCACAGCTAGAGTTGTTTTCTCATTACCGTGAAACATATATTGGTGAAAAGATTCAAATTCGTCATGATGATACCTTTCATTAAAATACCAGGAAGTCTTGTCGAAAGCAAAAAGTAGTCTTAGTCAACAGCTTTCCTCGGGGCACTTTGCGGGCATCGCCCTGAGGAAAGCTGTTGACTCGCTTTAAGGGTTAATGTACAGTGTACCTGCTATTTAAGACCAACCCTACTGCCAGCAACAAAAAAGTAGTGGTCTGATATAAATGAACTCAAGTGTCATGAAAAGTATGTCTTAAAAAAACACACAGTCAGTCATGAGAGTTGGATTTTTAGAGCAGGTACCACTGTATTGTGCTCCGACTATCAACAAAAATAAACAATTCAGTGATGATCTGACTGGAGACTGTTGCTATGTAGCTGTTATGTAAACAAGTATTAATTGACACAGAAAGTCAACAGCCACAGATTTGACCCTCTCTCCCTTCAACCAACCAAAACCTGCTGGTGGACAAATGTCTGCTTCAGTATTTTTGACTAATTTTAACAGTAATGAACAAAAATTAATGTTAACATTGCAGATGAGGCATATGAAGAAAACATGCCCCAAGTCAACATTTATCCTTGGCCAAACTGTTGACCTATTATTAAACTCAGTCTTAATTCAAGAGCGACAATGTTGAACAAGATTTTTTTTTTTTTTTAATCATGCATGACAGTTTTTGTTTCATACATTTCAGGTAGAAGATGAGAATTGCCATAAGACAGAAATATTAGAATCACGGATCCTCAGTCTCCAAAGAGAGCTTCAAGCCTCTCAAAGCCAACTGGCAAAGCTTAAATCCACACTTGAGCTCAAGGACCAGGAGCTTAAACACAAGACTGATGAGCTGACAGAGCTGACCAACAAGGTAAAGGTACAGTGTGTCTCCTCACCTCTTGGTGTTGTCGTGGACACTGTCGTGTGCATGATGTGTTGTCTGGTGGATAGACAGGAGCACGGTGTCACAAAAAATGTGATGGGGAGGGGGGGGGGGGCAACAAACATACTCTTGAGAAAAAAAAGAGAGGCCATCCTAGTCTCCTGGCAAGCTCATGCTGGGAGAGACCTGCGTCCAACATGGTGAGGATTGTGCCCCTGTCAAATTCATAGAGCTACAAGTGACCTATACACCATAGCGATGTGATTCACATTGATACCTGTATTGCCAATGGCCCCTTATGAAGCCTGCAGCCACTCCAATACCAGACGCACTTTTCACACCTCTCTAGCTGTTATCTCACTTCCAGGACATTTCTGCTTTGTTTGATGGCTCAGGCATACCCCTAGCTTTCCTGTTCATGGTACATAACATTCTATATGATACCCATAATGCCTATACAAGCTTAATATGTAGAGCACCCTATGTTAATCCAATGGGGTTGGCCTCTTTTTTTCCAGGAGTATGTAATGAGAATGTAGGCTTTTGTAGGGAAATATGTCAAGAAAGACTTATATGAGTATCCCTCTTGCTTTTTGTAGTATTTTAAGCTTTGAGGACGGGTCATTATTACCTGCTTAAACTTTATGACTGGTCAATCAGTCAATGTGTTAAACAGTGTTTTGTTTGGACTGTTATTCATAAACTTATAACTGGCTGCTTGAAACTTGTACCACGCACACCTTGAAAAAGATGTCAGTCACCATTAGTTAATGCAGATATTAAGGAAGAGTGCAATGATCACCCAGCAATAACAGAGAGGTAATGTGCACGCAATCCCCCACCCACCCCACACACACATTACAGCCATTGGACTTGAAACCAAAGATGATCATGTTTGACAGGTTCCACTTTAGGCCTATTTTGATTAATTAATTAATTGAGGAAAGTTTGGTAAACACCCTTATTTGTTGTGCCTTTTTTCCCAGAAGCCACATGGGCTGGCTGTGCCAGTTTTATTTCAGGTAGACCTATATATTACTGGTCTTTTAGCCAGACCAGCTGCAAAATCGACTCTTAATTCCCTGCTTACCAGACAATATTTACATTAGGTGTAGAGTTTTCCTATAGATAGCATCAGGATACAAATGTACTTCCTGATGCCACGAAACACATACAGTAAAACCTCTCTAACCGAACACCTCTGTAAGGGTGTTCAGTATAGGGAGGTTTCACTGTACATGTACCATCCACATGTATTTGTCTATGTGTCCTGTTCCCTTCATTTGTGAATTCAACCAATCACATGCCCAAATACCATAATTATGCTGCACTTCAAGTTACTCGACACTAACGGACCCTAGGGTATAGAAGCTTACTGCCCTAGTTTGCATATGATACGCTACGCAATGTAGGGACGGATCTGGACTTCAAAAGGTTACAGTTGAAATTGAAAATACAGGCATGATTTACAACAATTTGGTGTTGGACCCTAATTGTTAATTTTAAAATATTTTAGCCATATTCACATTTTCTTAAGCCAGATTCAAGAAATATTAGCATTTGGCTAATTGGCTTAAGTTCAGAGTTGTCCCTGCAATGGCAGCAGTGCTCACACTCGCAGTCACGCAGTCACTAATCCTGCTCCAAGCTCTGAGGTTGTTTTGCAGCCACCACTACACATCTTTTTCACCAACTATTTTTCAGTGGTATATTCCAGCCAAAATGAACGCTTAGTCTTACATTCACCATTCACCATTCACCATTCACCAGCTGTACTTTCGATATGACTCTGCCCATGCTGTCTTGCCTGCATACACATGTGTTCAGGACACGCCTTGCCTTTTGTTAGACGTATCCATGCAAGTGCTGAAATCTTACAGCCAATACCTGTCTGAGCCCTGGGGGCCATAAACCAATAACCTGCATGCAGGCGACCCTTAGTTGAGTTACCTTCCCAAGCACATGAGAAAAATGGTACCTTTTGCCACTCATGGCCTGGCATACCAACTGATGAAGCCATTGGCTGTACATCACATTTGTATTTGGTGCATTATTTGAAACAAGCAACCTAATTACAAATTTTTGTGACATTGTGCAGTTGAAATGTCACACTTTGGTGCACTGTGGTTCAGATTTGCTTCAAGACAGCCACGGAAGTGTTCCGGACTTGAACTTAGTATGTATCATGAGAATCCAGTCACAATGGTATAGCCTCGGAGGGTCACAGTTTAATTACAAGGCAGTTTGTTAATACATAGGCTAGAGTGACTGTCTTGATGATGTACAGACATTGTGTTTTAACTTGTACATTTGCAGAAGGACTAGCTGCTTTATAAAAAATGTTACAGTCCATTTCTGTAGCAGCGTGGACAGTCTCAGTTATATGACCAAATATGTCAAAAGGACCAAAGTCCATGTGCTGTACAATGAGTGGCTATCATTGTAAATGGCTTTTTATGTGCAATGCATGCATTGCATGTGCATGTGTATTTGGTGCCAGTATGTGGATTTCGCACCAGGGGGATGCAGAAATATTCCTCGACACCAAGAGTGGACAAAAGTTTTAATGCCATTCATTTGTTGACTGGCTACATTAGGTGGATGCCCTGGCCAGTGTCAAAATTGTTTTATGTTCACTTGATGCTTAGCATTACTAGAGTACAACACAACCTCCATTGTAACCTCACCCTCACCCCACAGACTGGGAGCATACCTGTATATACTGTATGCTTAACCACCCACCCACATTAATGTGTGTATGCATAGTGCATATTTGGCAGGATTGTTTTCTGACCACCAATTCTTCCTTGGTTCCCTTGCCCTACTTGTCAAACTTTAATGAGAACATTTTTTATTTTGATTTCTAGATGACCAGAAACAAAAAGGCTGGGCTTTATTGTGTATTTTTTTTGTTTTAATTTATTTTCTTTTTTTAGATGGGGGGAGGGAAAATACTTTTTGCACATGGTTTGTTGATACACTTAACTAACAAATCTCTGTAAAAGAGCAAAAGTGAGTACTTCTGATACGTGGCTTCAGATATTTCAAGCAGGATATGTTCTGTTCTTCTATGTACTGTTTGATATACGTTAATTGCGTGCAGTTATTTATTTTTTTTAATTCAGGTGTATAGTCATGTGTTAAATGTAGGTCTAGCCAGCATACAAACTGTATGGGCAGTAGTTAGAAATTCTGAAGTATATTTAGTTTTGGGAAAAGCTTAGAAATTTGACGATTTGAAATATCATCGGTTATTTTCCTGAAAAGCATTATAAATGTATGAATTTGAACATTGTGATGCATTGTGGGTAATGGATGCTTTACAGGCCATGAAAGAGAAAGAAACTGCTCAGATTGCCTGTAAGATGACTGAAACAATTACAAAGTTTAAAAAACACACACATTACTGTCACAAACTCATACTAATGCTATTGTTACCCTGTTCTTCTCACTAATTCAGCTTACAATACAACAGGTGAGAGTTTAACCCTTCATGGCAAAACAATTTAAAGCAACATGGCTTCACGTAGTGTCAGCATGTAAATGCCTTTCTTTGCTTTTTTTATTTTTGCTTTATGTGGGGAATCTAGACTGTTTACACCTGAGGTGGTATAATCATACTCAAATAACACTTTTTAGCTCAGCTGACTTGTCAGTCGACTGAGCGTATGGGATGGTCAGTCATCCATTGTGGGTCTGTTGTCTATCCATCATCTGTCGTCCATTCCTATTTACATTTTCAACTTGCCCAGAACTGTTGTTAGGATCGGATCCTCTGCAAACTTGGCAGGGATCTACCTTGGGTAGGTGTCTATCAGTTGGTTTCAGTGGTCACTTCCCAGTTATTTTTTGATTTTGAATGAATTTTTCTCTTCATGCTTGGCTAATTGCTTTGAAACGACATAGAGACACTTCTGGGTAACTCTAGGCCTTAATTTGTTCAACAGGTAGCACTGCAATTTTTTGGTGTATATATTTAAGAAATGAAGTTTATTTGGATTGCGGTTATGGGAGAATGGCAGTCTAGCAGTTGTTAAGCATTCTTAGTGGAGCACATTAGGGTTTCATGTGAGAATTCATATACATTGTGTGTGTGTGTGTGTGTGTGTGCGTGCGTGCATGCGTGTGTGCGTGCGTACATGAGGACTTACTTTTGGAAAGGAAAGGCCAGCCAGATGAGCACTGGCTGTTCAAACAGCCCTGTGTTTCTCAGTTTAGTTTAGTCTGTCATTGCTAAAAACTGTGTTTAGAGAAAAACCTGCATCGATTGCAAACTTTATGATATTCTTCAGTTTCTTTTCTTGATGCCAAATGTATGAAAGCCACACAGACACAGTGTGCTGTGGCCAGACAAAATTCACATTATACTGTACTCACTGTGCACACCAGGTTCTTTCTGGTTCAGCAAGGGCCAAAGTATAATTTGTCAGTCGCTAGATGCCAATACTATATGAGGACATACCCCTAAGTGAGGCCTACACTTACCAAGAAAAAGACTGCTTTGTCCTCCTTTAATAATCAGACATTGATTTTATTTCAATTTTTTTAACCAAAATTTTTTTTGACTGACTTTGCCAGTCTTTTTCGGGGAACTGAACAAACTGTTCACCACACCTTTATCGTATAGTGTAAGGTAATACTTGATGTTGCTAATGTAAATTATGCTGTACGTCTGTAGCCTGTCGGCCAAATTCAAAGTCAGTGCTTCATCAGTACACGCTGGTGTGACCGGAAGCATGTGGAAGTAGTGCATATTTCTTGTGCTATGTAAACAAAGAAATGAATATATATATATAAGTATATTGAAAAACAACACAAAACAAAAACAGAACAAAACAATGAAAATTGGCTTCATCCAAAATTGACTGCCATGGAATCATTCACAAAACAAAACAAAAACAAAAACAAAAACAAAAACAAAACAAAAAAAACTCCTAGCCTTGTTTGTATTTGTGAAGTAGTATTGTTGTAAGAGATGATCTGCTTCAATGCTAAACACCTGTATTTCACTTGTTTCCTGCAAATTTGTGACAGGTTATTGACCCACCATGATTGTGCTTCACATGTACATGCTGATGAGGCAGCTTCTTTTGTTCATTCAACACCCAGAAGAGGGCAGCACTGCCTGGCAGTACCAAATCACCAGAATGGCAGTTTTACATGTGTGCAAGCATTTTGCTGCACTGAATGAGGCTTAAATATGCTTACAGCATGTTGAAAATGAGCAAATATATTTTAGAATGTGTTCTTTTGATGAAAGTCCCAATTGTAGATTATTTGGAGGGATGAATAACCAAGACAACATTTTTTTAGCATGCTTTTGATAAAAATATTTGCCTTGTTTGTTCCTTGGACACAAATCATTGCAATGTTTTCTTTCAATTATATAATAACTTATATTTTAATTATTCTATTAATTGCTTTAGCTTAGCTTCCTTTATTATGTTTCATCTGCTTATTTCTATGTCTAAGTTGGTTTGTGCACATCGTCATTCATAACATCATACGTATGCTAATTTAAGTCCAACTACAGTGCGTGGTTTCTGTCTGGTGGTTGGAACCAAGTTGTTTATGCATGATTGTAAGCTTCCTATTTGAAAAAAACTACATGTTTTTTATGTGTGGTCATATCTGTCCCTTTTTTTCTTTTTTCATCTATTTACTGAACTACTCAATTTTATTTTATTTGGTGGGAATCTGTGGTGGGTATATGTCTTGCTCTTAGAGCATACAGACAAATGGCACCCTTAACTCTTTCCCCCTTGAATTAAGGCTAAGTCAACAGCTTTCCTCGGCATGGGTTGGGCACTAAGTGCCCAACCCATGCCAGGGAAAGCTGTTGACCTGGGTCATGTTGTCTTGACAAGTCTCATCTTCAATTCTCAGTCAAATTGTTTTTCATTGCTGTTGAAGTCAGTTGAAAACGCTGAAGCAGATGACATTTGACAACCAGCCGGTTTTGGTTGGTTTAAGGCGGAAAGGGTTAAGCTAAACAAAAAAGAATGAAAAGGCTGTGCTGGAGACAACTTGGTATTTGTCAAGGAAATTGTCAAGGAAATTGTCAAGGAAATTGTCATCCAAATAAAAAGATCCAGTTTACACCTTCATTTGTGCTTGTTTGTTGAGACTAGAAATTTGTAAGTTTTATGAGATCAGTGATGTGTAACTGCATGGTACTTCAAAATTGTATTTTAACATATATTTATCATTGACACAACAATCAAGAGAAAAGTCCACAGTGTAGAATTGCAACTTCTGTATATGTGTAATGGCAATGTGTTCAAAATTATTCCGAAAGTGGGGTTGGAGAGAGAGAGAGAGAGAGAGAGAGAGAGAGAGAGAGAGAGAGAGAGAGAGAGAGAGAGAGAGAGAGAGAGAGAGAGAGAGAGAGAGAGAGAGAGAGAGAGAGAGAGAGAGAGAGAGAGAGAGAGAGAGAGAGAGAGAGAGAGAGAGAGAGAGAGAGAGAGAGAGAGAGAGAGAGAGAGAGAGAGAGAGAGAGAGATTTTAAAATGTTATAAAATTTATATTGGGAATCAAAGTTTGATAATTTGAAATTTGATGGTGCTTGCAAAACAAGTGCCCCTATCAGCCATAAGAAATTCCAAAACAAAACAACAGAATGAAAAACTATGTCCTGAAAGAATTAATATAATGAGGGCTTTTTTGAGTATTTGTGAGTATGCTGGATATTTTTTGTAAGTGTGAAATGATTGAAAAATAGGTAGTAAGTATTGCTAAGTGTCTTTGTGTTTTCTCAGCTGTCACTGCAACATCAGGAGTTAGCCAATCTACAGGCTGAACGTGATCACCTTCAGGACCTTGCCATTGGGTCACTATCACGAGACGACATTGTCGACCAGGCCAGGAAGGACCGCGACGAAGCTGTTACTAAGTAAGTGGGCAAAAAAAAAAAAATGAAAAATGAAAAAAAAAAAATGAAGAGAATGGTCAGCTACTTCCTAATGTTAAGCTTCAGTAAGTTTATTGAAGGATACTCAGGACAGTTGGATACAAGATTGTCACAGCACTCTTTTCTCTTCAAGATTGTCACAGCACTCTTTTCTCTTCATGTTGCTTACTGATTGAAATGTTCATCCTATTCTGTCTGCAAATGATAATGGAATAATTGCAAATGTATATGTTTCACCTGCTGGCAGCTGAACAGCATCTGTTACCACCTCATGAAGGTAGAGACCTCTTGTGGAAAGAAACTGAAGTAAAGAATAGTCGCTTTGGCAGGTATTTTGGGCATTTTGCCAAACCAAACAGTTCTGTGAAATGTGTTGGTTTAACATCATGCAGAGACCTAGCTTGTTATGACAGTTTGAGTATACCATATATCAACAGTTAAATGCACTTCAGCAATCCAAATTATTGCTTAAATTTCTTAAGTGTTACGTTTCACCCTCTGTGTCTCATTGCTTTCTTCAAGTTAAGGTTTCGTTTGGTCAGATTACTGTTTTGGTTGTAAGGCTTCACTGTGTGTGTCTCATTGCTATTTTTGAGTGTGAATTTCCCCTGTCTGTGTTTCATTGCTTTTTTTGTAAGAGCCAGGTTCCACTCTATGTGTTTCAATACTTCTTTCCATATGAGGTTCCACTGTTTGTGTCTTTTTGCCGTTTGTAGTGTAAGGTTTCAACATGTATTCATTGTTCTTTTCCCCAGGAGAAACACAATGGAGGTAGAGCTGGCACGGGCCAAGCTGGACTTGATGAGCCTAGACAGTCAGCTGATGGAGGCAATACAACAGAAGATAGAACTGTCGCAGCAACTAGAGCAGTGGCAGGTACACAGTGCTTTTGTAGCAGTCATATCAAAAAAAATGTTTTTTCAATAGTCTTCATAATATATAGGTAGGCGTAATTGGACTGTTTTATATGGTACAATTATATTAATCTGGTTGCTTTTGTAGCAGTCATATCAATTTTTTTTTCTCAATAATCTTCATAATATATAGGTAGGTGTAATTGGAATGTTTTATATGATCCAATTATTTTAATCTGGTTGCTTTTGTAGCAGTCATATCAAAATGTTTTTTCTCAATAATCTTCATAATATATAGGTAGATGTAATTGGACTGTTTTATATGGTACAATTATATTGATCTGGTCATCTCTCTGACCTGGTGAATTAACTTGTTTGTATTTCATCATCCTGTGATATTATTATGTATCTTTTTATTTATATTATGGTGTTTGTGAATATGGGTTATTTGTCTTGATGTATATGTACATTTATGTTTCCTCAATTCTAGAGGCTCAATAAATTAATAATGATAATAATTACATTAAAACCACACAATATCAGCCCCAGTAAAATAATTTGTCTGTTTTTGTTTTTTTTTATCACTGCCTACCCCAACGTTTTTGATGCACAATTTTAAGTTCATTTTGTCATGTCAAACTAGATGTTTTTACCTCAAAAGCAGGCCCAAGCTCTGTACTATGCCTGTACGCCAATGGGTCTACATGTATCGTGGAACCTAGTCAGACTTCTTTTGCAGGTTATAGATGTTTTGTCCAGTTCATAATTTGTTAAAAAGGAATGACCAGCATGGAGGATATGTACATACACTGAGACCTGTTTTGAAAGAGCACACCTAGAGGCTACAAAATGGTGGTTTTTCAATGCAAGTGGGCTTAATGATGTCAACCATTCTAGGAAGAAGCAAACTTTCACAAAATGTGGGTCTTTCAGGGCATGATGCTCTCTAAGAGAATGGGTCAGAAGACTGGGATTATGGGATGAGTTAATTTCATGGAACTTCATCCTGTTCTTGGTTGACCACCCACATCTTGTGGTCACTTTGTATGACCCTCACTTTTCTTCCATTGATAAACACGGGATATTAGCAGATAGAAATTTAACCTCTCTATATGTTGCCAAATAAGCATTAAACTTTCATTTTATCACACCTGGGTGTATTTGAAAGAAGATAATATGTACTTCAGGTAGATTAGATGATAATTCCAAAAATCGTCCTCATATGCAGGGTGAAACTTTCAGGTTCACTGTAATATAATGGGCTTTGCTGACCCACATGACTTCAAGTGGCATGAGTTGCTAGGTGTTACAAACATGCATCATGGGAACGAAAGGCTGTGTGTCAAGAAATTTAACCAACCCAGATCACCCCTATTGGAGTATGTATGTCTGGGAACAAAAAATGTTAAGTGGAATCATTCAGAGATGATTTACATAGAGTTCTGATGTTTTTTTGACAGATGGACATGCAGGAGTTGATAGGTGTTCAGATGGCGAGGCGGATAGAGCAGGAGAAGACGACAGAAGAACAGCAAGCACTTCTCCTAGAGTCCTCGCCAAAGAAGAGGTTCCCCTTCCCATGGTCTAACAGCTGACAGCCTCACAAGTAATTGTTGTGTCAAACTGCCCCCAGAGGGCACTGAAGGTTCAGCCTGTATGAGCCCAGGTAAAGTTGGCATGAACAGAGTCATGGTCAGGTCAGGGTTGCAAACCCGGGGATGTATGCTCAAGGCCAAAGGGGTGGCAGATCAGCAGGTTTACCCTTAAAGTTAGGGTGAGAAAGAGCAGACACCCTGCAACAATGCAGGGTCTGTAAGAACATTGATATCAGATCTACTCGAGTCCAAGGGTCAACGTTGAAATAGGGTCAGAGGGTGCCACAAGGTGCAATATGGCATCTGACTAAAATAAGAGCAAGAAAAAGATGTCATGGCAGAGAGAAGGGCCCATAATCATGATAGTAAAGTGTTCAGTGCTATATGCCTATCACAGTTCATGATATGTCAGGCCAGCTGAAAAGCCTCGCCACTTGACAGTCATTGCCAAGAGAACCTTCACCTAAAGTCTGCCCGGTGCTGGCTGATGTAGGTCCCACAAAACCCACTTACTCAAAAACCTCATTCAAAATTGTTAATTTCAATCAGGAGATTATAGTTGTTTGAAAGAACCTTCAGCTAAAGTCTGCCTGGTCCTGGTTGCATTGAAATCCTTGAATTCTGACTTAATCAAAAACTCAATCCAAAATTGCATGTTCATTTTAGTTCAGAGATTATAGACATTTAAAGTAATGTTTTGGACATGATTGAAACGGTAACATTTTGACATGCCAAACTGGCCATTCTGCCCATATAAGACTACACAGATAAATTGTGCTATTCTAAGTATTAACTAAATATGTAGACAATGACTTAAATGGATCCACTGCTTAATAAAGGTTTATGTATCATTGTTACATATACAAAAATATATTTTACTTTAAACTAAGATAGCTCCCCTTTTGGAGCATTTATTTATTTATTTATTTGTTTAAATACAAAATATTGACACAAATTGTGCACAAAAGATGTCAAAGTTGGAATGAAAGGTTGACAGATCCAAGGGAATGGATAGTGAAGAGTAAGTTACATAGGAAATATACAGAGACCAAGGAACAGTTATGCCTATAATAAATAGACTGTAATGGTCACATAGGAGCATCACCCCAAAGGGAATTGGACCCTGACCAGAATGACCAGCCAATCAAACAGCCACAAATTTCTGGTTTGATTTATGGGAGAAAAGCTTCAGGCCACAGTTACATCTTGGTTTCCAGTGACAGGATTTGAGCATTTATTTAGTCTTGACCCTCTCCCCCAGTAATTAAGACTTTAACCCTTTCCCCCTTGAAGTAAAACTCAGTCAACAGCTTTCCCAACCCATGCCAAGGAAAGCTGTTGACCTGGGACATGTGATCTTGATAGGTCCTCTACAATTCTCAGTCAAACTGTTTTTCATTACCATTCAAATTACAATGTAGTTGAAAACACTGAAGCAGACGACATTTGACCACCAGCCAGTTTTGGTCGGTTTAAGAAGTAAAGGATTAAACTAGGACTGGTTCAACAGCTTCCCTTATAAAGCTGAGGACCTGAGGCAGGCTGTTCTGATGGGGCATGTCTACAAATTTCATTTCATTTTTGGTGAAACTTAAATCCATACAAAATAATAAAAGCACAGGACATTTTATCTCCTGCTGGTGTTTGTCCGTTTAAGGGGGATGAGGTTAAAGTAAACTTGATCAGTTATTTCAGTCTTGCTAATGAATAACAAAAGCTGATGTAAGAATCTCACAAGTAGAAGCAAAGGTCTGACATGTAGCTTACGTTCAGGGCTGAGATGAAGACGGGATATATTTTCAATGTGCCATGAGAAAATTGTTTGTGATGAGTGTAACTGCCATTTTTATTCTCATGATTGAGAGTAGGTGCTCTAAAGCTGTAGATTTTAAATACAGCTTCAGTATCCAACAACATGTAAATATCTCAAACTGACATCAGCAGGAGTTTGATGTGAAGAGTTGTTTCATGAGATATATGTGTACAGTGAGATTCTGGCTATAGGTCTATCAAAAGTTGATCAGTATAACTATCAAATCAATTTTTTTGTTCTTTTTTATCAGGTGCAATATTTAGTGATGTATGAAGGATAAGTGTTTTGTTTACTTTAACCTGTATGTGGCAGTTGCCTATGTACAGGGTGTGGACTGTAAAACCTGTGCATTACCAGAAGGTACTGCTGGTCAAAAGGAGTCACCTGACACCATCTGCAGTATTTGATTGGTGCATTACCAGAAGGTACTGCTGGTCAAAAGGGGTCACCTGACACCATCTGCGGTATTTGATTGGAGTACCAAGGTATAGCCAGTGATCTCTTGTGACCAGTGGCACCCACTGCTGAGGCAAGTGTTCTGAGCTTATCCCGTTAATGTGCAAGATATGAAATCAATGCAATATTTTGAGTACCTGCTGTGAGAAATTTTACATGACACACATATAGAATACATACATATATATATATATATATATGTGTGTGTGTGTGTGTGTGTGTGTGTAATACATGGATGTATGTATATATATATATATATATATATATATATATATATATATATATATTTGTATGTATGTGTATATGTACATAAATTTTATACATGTATATATGTATATATATGTATATATATATATATATATATATATATATATATATATATATATATATATATATATATATATATATATATATATATATATATATATGGGTGAGTGTGTGTGTGTGTACATACGTACATAATATACATTTGTATGTGTATGTAGCTCCTGTAAATCATACCAAAAATGTGGCTGATGGAGTTTGATGTAATGTTTTATCCTGTTCATGATTGACTATACTTGCGTTCATCTGATGAAGGCTTTTGATCATGAAACTCTCTGCAATTTTATCCTGGAGTCCCAAAAAGTATTTGTATGTGAAAGTCATCAACACATCTGACCTGCAAAGTGGCCTTACAACTACATTCCAACAAAGCTTTCTGTGAAATCAAAGGCATGTATAACTTACATGGCCTTTGTGTTAATTTGTGGTGGATCTCAAGCAAAATCATTTGAAGCTCTAAGGCAAGTTATATTTGCCGTACGAAGGCCAATCAGAATTTTGATTGAGTTGTGATCACAAGCCTCCAATGTAAAGCATTTAAAGGTCTCAGTACTGATGATCCTTATATAAATACAAATATATATTATTTAAATGTTCTAGACCTCAAAATATGTGTATATGTACATGAGAATGCAAACACTGCATATAGTGGCTAAATGATGTAGAATTTTCAAATTTATCTATCCTGTGCATGCCTGTGTCTCAGTGTTCACCGCTGTTGGCTAGGAGCAGTTGGCAGAAGAAATGAGTAGGCAGGACAGATGTTGAAGTGCGTATGTTAACTTAAGATCTGAAATTTGTAAGCCCTGTTGAAAAGATTTCGGCTCTCGGCTGTTCACGTGGGCCGTTCTTGTAGTCTCTGCAGCTGACATCATGCTGGTACTTGAATGACCGGTTGGTTTACAAAGAGTAGGATGAATCTGGTATCATGTCACTTTGAGGCACATTGGCTTTTGTCAAAAATTGACAATGAAAGAGTCAAGTGGAAGTTTGTGACAAAGTGTCAAACCAGAGTATGTAAATAATAAATTTTTGGAAACTAGCAACATTTAGGGGGTGCATAGACGGAAGGCACATGATTTACTTGGATGTCAGTCAAAAAGGAAATCTTTTATTTAAAAAGGCTAAAAAGCCATTTGGTTGTGAAACAACATCATTACGACTGACTGTATGATACACAGTATCAATTACAACATCATTATGATTGACTATGATACACAGTATCAATTAGAACATCATTATGACTGCCTGTATGATAATTATACAGTATCAGTTACAAATTCCATCTTGTGTCCTTTCTATCATCAAAATAGAACCATGATTGATGGATAGTCAGACAGTATTTTGATATGAAATGTAAGAACGCTCAAGTAGATTTGTCATATTTTGGGCTCATTTTTTAAAAAGGAAAAAACAAATCCTTCAACTGTAGATAATAACGGCATTGTGTATACAGAGGAGTTTTCTTTTTTGCAGTTGAAGATGAAAGATTTGTGTGAAGTTGTCTTCTGTAGAAAGATGGACAGAATTAATTAATGAAAGATGGACTGAATAAACTTGAATTTTAAATCAACAAGGTGCTTTCACAAGATACTTAACTGTTAATATATTTTAAGATGTGACGATAGAGCATTCTAGTATGAAAGACCTACGTTAATCTTACAAAGATGTACATTCCTAAAATAATATGGTTAAATTGTTTATTTTATTTTTTTTACTTTTTTTTTTTTTTTTTTTTTTTTTTTTTTTGTTATTTTTTAGTCACAGATCAGAGATTAGAAGTGATATACTTTTGGTAATGATTTTAATGGTCAGAGATTGAGCCTTATTTGATCTCTACTGGCTATATCAGATGTTTAACTTGAAAACTATTACAATTTTAGTGTAATATACTAGATCTTTCAATGATGATGCATTGAGTTCAAAATATTAAGAGCTTCAGTGATCACATACAATCCAAACACACGTTGTGCATTCCATGTTCTTATTGACTTATTTATTACATTTGCAGCATGCACTTTATTTTTACATTAAGATCTGATGATGTTCTCTCTGTGAAAAGAAATGTATTTTTCACTATTTATTCATTTATAAAAAGCACATGTCAATATCAGTTTGCATATCACAGTTGTTTGATTTCACCTTGTATTCCATGTAAAATATCATTTATGTTTGTATAAAGCTATACGTTGTATGCCAAGTCATGACCAGTAAGTAGTTACCGGTCCAATACACAAGTAGTGTGGCAGTTGCAGTTGAAGCTGCCTTTGGTATTGAGTATTAATGTGTACTTTTTGTGTTTAATATACTTTTTGTTGTTTGAAACTTTGCCTTTAGAGTTACCCCATCCTTTTTTTTTGTACCAGTTTGTTTTTAAACTTTCACACCAACTCCAGTTTAAATCACAAAGTATGTTGATGTAATCAACATGGTGTACTCCTCATTTACCAGTAATTTGTATTATTAAGATAGAATTTTGTGAGCAGACTTGACCCCAGCAATCTACTAGTAATCCACATTATCCCCCCCCCCCCCTTGAATTGTGACTCAGTCAAACACTTTCCTTGGCATGGGTTGCACACTAACTGCTCAACGCATGCCAAGGAAAGTTGTTGACCTAGGTCATGTGATCTTGATAGGTCTCATCTACAATTCTCAGTCAAATTGTTTTTCATGACTATTGAAATTAGTGGAAAACATGAAACAATATAGTTTATACTACCAACCCTTTGTTTCTACGCTTAAAAGGGGAAATGAACGGATACATGCTGTAACTGGAACAAAGGGTTAAAGTAGACAGTCAGGCTAGGATAATTTGTTCCTTTAAAAAGAATTGTTCACCTTCACAGAGAGCTCCCCTACCCCAAAGGGTGAAGGAGCTAGCCATATAAAAGCTTACGTAACTCTTACACCTCACAATAATATCTCATGAGACAGCTCATCTAAATCTCATCTCTTTAATAGGGGAACTTTTCACAGTTCACCTGTGGTTTTAGATATAAAGGCCCTCATCAATTTGAAACTTTTTCTTATTTTAAACTTAGACAGATGTCTAAGACCTCTTAAAGGGTGGGTCCATTCATCCTCAATCACACATAAATCCTAGTTGATATTTTATTGCCAATGTAATAAATTAGACATGCAAGTTTTGCATGAAAGTTTGTCTTGTTTTGCAATCTGGATTAAAGACCATTCTGACCGCATAACTTTTCAATGAGGAACAACCCAGTGCCTTTGTACGACATGCTTGAAAACTGGTAGGAGCTTTTTAAGTCTATGGGACAATTAATAGTGGACATATTGTAAGTCTGTGGGACAGAAATAGCCATGTTCAAGTTTGTTTCATCATCCAAATTGATGATGGATCCAGGGTAAATACATGTCTGTGTACTTTTCGCTCTGTTGTGCATTGTGTCCAGTTATTATAATGACCTAGTTGCCTCTTTATAGGCAACCTACTGGTCTATGTCCCAGGATTAAAACATTTTCACATTTGTTGAGCAAAATCATGGTAGGATGGGATTATAGCCTAGACTTGCTCACAGAAGGCGCCACTGGTCAAGAGGCATCACCTGACACCTGTTGCTTGATGTTATAGATCAGGCAAGAGGCATCAGATGATGCCACTGGACCATCAGTGGTGCCTTCTCAGGAGTTAAATATTCTGGGCCTGTCATTTTGAGGCAGCTTTTCAAGCATATCTACGTGGATTAGGGGGCAACTGGGAATCTCATTGACTTTTATCATTATTGTACTTCATCACAAACTATTGTTTTTTCTATTTGTGAGGAAAAAAAAACAAACAATCTACATTGAATGGACCTACTCTTTTTTTTACAACACCAAACCATTTGGTGAGATGTATTATTAATACTTTTGAAGATATTGGAGAAAAAGCATGACGTTTGTAATGACCCAAAATGTGGTTTTACAATTAATCTTTCAAATAGTACTTCCCTGTACATTTAGAAAACTGTCCATTTTGCACTGCAATGGTTTTAGCACGGGCCTTCATGATTCATGTCGAAATTATCTCTATCTATACTCACATGTGGGTTTTCTCAGGGCTTGTATGACATGGAAACATTTCAGGTTACCTAGGGTAATTTATTTATCTCGAGGAGTCAAATGTCCTACAACAACTCCATACCAGCAATACCCAGAATCCATCAGCCAAGTTCTATGCTTGCCATGTCTGTTCCTGTCACTGTCCACCTTTCAAAAATAAATACAAAAACATTGAAGAATTTGTTTTTGTACACTTATTTTTACCCAAACCCAAAGCACAGATACTGTATAATCATTAAGTTTCATGAGGGATAAATATTCCTGAAGTTTCCTGGGAAAATCCAGTTTGGGACTATTCAACTCAGGAAATTGCAGCAGATTGAATGTAGAATGAAAGCCTGCATAAAATTTGGAAAACAAAACTCGTTAAATTTTGATGTGGAGTGTATTCGGGAAATTTTGTGCCCAGGAATATGAATGATTATACAGTATTTTATTTTTATTTATTTATTTTTTTTAATTTTTTATTTATTTATTTTTGTTTTTTGTTTTGAAAAAAAGGCCATATCAGCTTGAAAGACAGTGGTGCATCTACAACAGGTAACCGTAAGAACATATTTCAAAGACTGGACTACTCAATATGACATATACTTGTGTTCATCAGTTTTCCATGTCTCTACATAACACCAGGAAGGGAGAACAAAATTGCTGGAAACCAATTTATACATCCACAATCAGCCGTGTTGCTGCTGTGTCATATATGTGCAAGTGTTCCAATGGTAACTCATTATAATGATCTGTGCAACGTAATAATCTGGATTTTAAAACAAAGAAATGGTTGCCTGGCTACAACTTTTTTTGTTTTTTTGTTTTTCCTTTTTTTTTTTTTTTACAGAATGAATGTTTACAAACAGATCTGGAGATTAAAATAAATTGTGGCCAAATTGAGACACAAAAGTAAAAATACTGCAAATTTATCAATTTATATAGAAATATTCTAACCGTGTACAAATTAATTTGGCTAAACTGAAAATTAATAAATAAATATATAAATGAATAAAAAAGCAGTTCACCACTGTTACCAGCAGTCTCTTGTTTACATATGTTTGCAATGAAGAGGAACATTATGAACCAGATTATCAATTAAATTAACTGAAAACCATCCTTTCCATGTTTTATGTGGTTTGAAGATGTTTTTCTGCACATTGTAAACTTCAAATGAACTGTAATATATTTCACTGAAATTAATCCGCTATGTTGAATGGGAAATACATGATTTAAATATTGCATTGTTGGAAACAGTTTTAGTTTTCCCATGTGATTTGTGGGATCACCAGTGATGAAAGGACAGATCCCTGTACAAGAGGAAGGGTAGTACATCTGCACAGAAGAGTACATCTCTGTACTGAATATTGTATCTCATACCAAGCTGGTATGGATCTGTCATCATGCATAAGAAAACTCACAAACATTTACACTAAAATACAATGTCTTTTTGACTGGAAAATAAGATTAATGAGTCATGTGTTTCTGAAAAGAGAGTAATATATTGAATCTGTGGCAAAGTTTTTGCAAAGAAACGATGAAGAGAAAAGAAAATAATTTGATGGGGAATGAGTTTGCAAGGTATTATAGTCCAGTTATTGAAAGAAAAGCCTGCTACGGATCAGGTGATCTTTATGAAATGTGTAACTCGTCCGGGTTATGCATCAAACCTCAAACTAAATACTTAAATAGCGTTGTTGAGATTGAAGTTGAGGTACAGCACAGAACTGGGGTAAAAATTATTGGGTAAGGCTGTGCCAGAATAGTACAAACATGTGGCTGAGAATGGTTATTGACAGCTTCATTTGATAGTTTTGTGGCAGTGAGTTGTACAGTGTGCATGAAGTGGCCTGTGCACATCAAAATAAAACCTGTTGAAGATGAAAAAAGTGCATCTTGAAAAGGAGCTGCTTTCTTGTAACTAGTGTGCTCAATTAAGAATATGACACACTCCATAAATGCACGTGTTTGGAAATACACGTACCTCTAACTTTTGTAAAGTGTTTCAATCAGTGTATGCATTTGCCAGTGAGCAAATGTCCATATTGTGTGCATGAGTCTGCAAGACATTCTTTAGTGCATGTACTTTGCACTGAAGAAACATGATGCTTTAGATTTAGGAGTTGTGATGCTTCAGGTACTGTGAACACAGCTACATCAATCTTTTTCTCGGGGGCAATCTTAATGAGCCATGTCGGTTTTCAGTATTTCAGTATCTGATGCTCATAGTCTAATTCTTCTGTACAATGACTTCTTATGCCTGAACTCTCACCCACTGAAAGTTGATGACTGACCAAAACATTCCAAGTGACTTAACCTAATAAATTGACAGTTTCAGAGGGCACCACTGATCAAGCAGGATCACCAGATATATTTTGACCAATCAGATTTGGTAGATGGTATCAGCTGATCACACTTGATCAGGAGCACCTTCAGGTGTTCTTAGGTTTATCCCAACACAGAAGGATAAAGGTCAACTAAACCAAGGGTAGTTGACTTTCATTCTAAATTTTTGAGAGCTCATGGGAAATATTTTATCCTATCCGTAATGTAAACCAGCATTTCCTGCACATTGTTTTACAAAGTTAGTGGGTGGGATGCTGTGTTCAAGACCCCCTTATTTCTGTGATTGTAAGTTCAGTATGATGTAAGGCAAGAGATCAGTATAGTATTCACAACTGATCAGTCTAGTTTTAGAAAATCTGTTACCAACAATAATGAAACTATTTCACGGTATCTCTATGTACTGTACTTCTTTCTCAAGGAAAATAAACTGTTATGTATTGTGAATATAGTCTACACTGTTGTCATTTTCTGTATTTATGCCCCATCAGCTGGGCCATATATATTACCAATGACAAATTACTGTTTTAAAGTGGATTTGTAGTGCAGTAACCCTAATCCCTGCCTTTGTGCATTAACCCCTCCTCTCTTGGTGTATTAGTTGCGAAACCTTACCTCTCAACCACCATAGCCAAGACCTCTGTCTGGGCATGATGGAGTTTAGAAGTGTGCTACTCTCACTTCATCCTGAAAACCTTATCGTCTTGTGGCACCATCTCTGGGTCTATGTGGAACTGATGGTGACGTCATGTGCACATGTGCCCCGTATCATCCTGCCTCTTTTGGGCGCCATTACTGGCTTGCCTTGCGAGTTGAAGCTCCGTGAACGATCGTTCACACGCACTGTTTTGGGGCTTACATACGCGGAAAATTTTATCTCAGTGGTGAGGGAATCTTCGGGTATCTAGATAGCTGATTTCTGTGATTGGATACCACAGAAATAGTACTGGTAAGTGCAAAGTTGGTCGTTTAACTTGTACTTAGAATTTTCAAGATAGCGTCCCAGCAAACAGAACACAGACAGAGGGAAAGCACACCAGGCTATTGCTTCCCTTTGGAGGCAGTCCATTGGTGTTGATCCAGATACCACTATGTCTGCATCCTCATCCTTACTGGATCGCATACAAAAGTTGGATTCTCAGAACCACTATATGGCAGCCTGGGACGACCATCCACACTGCTATGGTTGTTGCCTGCAGTTGGGCCAAGTTTGCTCTCGTGAGCGAACTTGCAAGTACTGCCAGGACTGGGAAGAGGACAAGTGGCTGCTCTGTGAGCAGGCATGGATGAGGTCAGATCATGCTAGGCATAGGCGGCAGGTCACAAGAGCCACCAAACGCCAGGCAGAGATGTCGGACTCCGTTGAGTCCTCACCTATGACTCCCCATGGGAAAAAGCGTAGACTTGCTTTGGCTCATCCGTCTTTCCATATGCCTCATGTGTCTAAGGGGAAAGAGCGTACACCAGCTCCAGCTCGTCCCCAGTCCCCAAAGACAGATGTCTCTTCTCCTGATACCCCAGGGGAGCAGGTTAAGAGATATTGGGAATCGAAAGTCTAGTAGCAAGAGATCTCCTCTTTGAGGTCCCGAGGGAACAACGTTGCCTTAAATGACTTTCAAATCTGCTCTAGGCACCGATCCAAAGGTGGTCCGTGCCTTGGAGGTGATGACCCAGAGTATGATACAGCAGGCTGAGACGTTGCATGCATTGTTTGCCCCCTCTCAGCAGACTGTTTCTTCTTGGGAGTCTGCTCCAAAGAAGTCTGCCAAGCGACGGCTGCAGCTGTTGCGATCTCAGTCCTTCGGGTCCCAGCACTCAGACAGACAGCAACCTTGCAAACCAGTGCATCTGGAGTGGAAGCCTGCAGGTGCCCGCCCAGGTATTCCGGATCCTCGGCCAGTCCAAGTGTTCAGATCATAAGTCTGGGCAGTATGGAAAGCCAGCACCCCGGCCAGTGCAAGTGCTCGGACCATAAGCCTGGAGTGCCAGCTAAGGCACTGGGGCCTCCAAGGAGGGAGACACCTACAAAGGGAGAACCTTCCACTGCCAGTGGGCCTTCGGCCTCGGTGGGTGTCGGCGCCCCCGGCCAGGGCGGAGTACCCTGTTCCCCACAAAGTAGGACGGGCAGTCCCTCCTGCACCTCCGGTGGCTTTGCCCCAGAGTGAGCGGTTGGCGATCTGCCTGGTCCCCACGATTGAGCTGGGTACCCTGCCTTACTCTCTCGAGCGGCAGGCAGATCATGAGCTCCGTGAGGAGCAGCAGTTGCATGAACAAGCTCAGTCTTCTTTTGCATTGGCCACTGCTACTGTCACAAGTCTGAGCAGCTGGCTGCTTTTGCTTTGAGTCTGCACTCTATCAGACCTCAGGTTCGAGAGTTCTCTGAACTCCCTCCGGACCCCTCCTGCCCACACATTGCTCAGTTGGCGGCAGCTGAGGTCCAGGATAGCAGCCTGGTGGAGCCTCAGCCAGATCCCTCTGGCCTCTGAGATCTCAGCGTATGAGTCTCCCTTGCCTTCGATCTGTCTCCCCTTGGAGGACCAAGTGGAGGTAGTGTAGGTGGCAGCAACCACTTCTGCGGAGGCTCTCACTATGCCTGGCATGGTGACAGATCCCCTGCTGTCACAGGTGGCTGCTTCATTGCCCTTGGACAACACATTGTTTGATGAGGCCTAATGGGCGTCCGTGCTTCCCTTGCAAGTCCGGAGTCTATGGACCTGGATACCGAGGAGGAGGATGAGCTGCTGATGTCTGATTTATCTGACACCAGATCTCTACCTAGGTCGAAAGTTCATTGCTCATGCCGCTCTGACAGGCGGAAGAAAGCGGGTGACCGTGGGCTCTGCAGAGGCTTCAGCCCCTGCCCCAATGGACATGGCACCTGGACCTGCTAGGGCTTTGACCATGTCAAAGCTCTTATTTATAGCCTGGTTGGTGACCAAGCTATGGTCCCGCCAGCGGAGGAGAGATCACGCGCTGCTGCGCTATCATGCCGGGGCTTCAACTTCAACTTCTCTGGAGGACGCAAACATACACCCATACCTTTTCTGCCCTTTGAAGCCATGTTCCATGACCAGCTCACAGCCAAGACTCAGGGCACACAGGTTCCTGTCGAGCCACCGACGTCTGGCAACTTGAGGCAGCCTTCAGGGCAACTCCTGCCTAAGCCAGATGTCCAGGGGAGGTGGTACTCTGCGCCACAGCAGATCTTCCCGTCGGGTTCACTGTTGGTGGATTTAGACTGAGAGGTGTTAGACACTTGGCAGCCGAGAACCATTTCAGCGTCTGCAGAGAACTTCAAGCAATTAAAGGAAGATGCCTGGGGCTCTGTACTTGTGGCATCCTATTCCTACATGTCGCTGGCTGCTTTGCGGTCTCTCCTGGAGGACCTCAAGGGCTCCATTCAGATCATGGAGGCTGTGCGAGACTGGTTAGATCAGGTGACACTCCTGGCAACTTTGTTGTCATGGGCCGTTGATCATGAGGTGCAGACCGATTGCACACTGGAGGCAAAGCTTTGTTTGTTACGGAAGGATGCCTACCTTCAGGGTCAAAAGCTGCCTGACCCGATCTTTCGGAGAGCCTGAACAGGCCCCCTCTTCTCTGGAACTCTGTTCGGAGGAGAGATGGTGGATGTGGTTTGCCGGGCACAAGACCCTTAGGGCTCGCTCGGCGGACCAGGCATGCTCCAAGGCGCTGACCCACTCTGCTCGGTCTTTGTCATCCTTGGACGCCTCCGGGTAGACAGCATCTACCCCTCCCTCATCTAATGCTGTGGACAATTGGCTTATGTAGGCGCTTCGGCACCTAGATTTGCAGGGTCACACACAGACAGTTCTGGAACTCTGACAAAGCTTGGGCCTGATAGTGAACCTAACCAAGTCCAGTCTTCAGCCAGAGCAGATCTTAGTCTTCCTGGCATCCAGTTTGATCTTGTAGTCTACATCTGTCGCCCTTCAGAGGACAGATGGGACAGACTGCAGTCTCTGCTTAGGCCCATTTTGACTGGCAAGGTCCGCTCGGCGCAACAATGGCTCACCCTGCTGGGCTCCCTGTCCTCCATGGACTCCGAGGTCCCGTTTGGCCGGTTCCAACGTCATCCCTTACAGCTTGCGCTGTGGGCAGATGGAACAGAGACCAGGGCTATTACACCCAGGTGCTGATCCTCATCCAGGATCAGCCGCACCTTCAATGGTGGACCACAGGGAGAACGTCATGAGGGCGCACTCACTCAGATGCTGGAGCCTTTTCAGGCCCAGCTCAACATTTACATGGACTCCCTCAGTCCAGGTGGGTAGCCCATGTGGAGAGTCGGACAGTGTGGGGCCGGCCCTTGGCCAGCATCATTTATAGCTCAACACATAAACTGGTTGGAACTGGAGACTATACACTTGGCGCTCCTCCACTTCCAAGACCTGGTAGAGCACAAACATATCCTCTTGTGCGACAACAGGACCACAGCAGCCTACCTCAACAGTTAAGGCGAGACCTGGTCCCAGAAGCTGACAGAGTTGACCGGACACATTATCAGATGGTGTTATGACCACAAGGTCCGCATGCACGGGAGGCACATCCTGGGACATGCAAATGTCCTGGCTGATCAATTCTCAAGGAGAGGTCAGCCAGTAGGGACGGAGTGGTCACTCCACCCTAGGGTCTTTCAGGCCATGTGGGCACATTGGAGGACTCCACACCTGGATCTGTTTACGACTCACGAGAATGCAAAATAGCTGGTTTATGTCTCGCCTGTCCCAGAGCCCCAAGCCCCAGTGGTGGATGCTCTAGCCATGGACTGGAGCAACCTCTGCACTCATTGCGTCCTTCTACACCGACTGGCCAGCGATATGACAGGTCCTGCTCAGGTGGGACCTACCACTTGTTTCAGTCATGCTGAAGAAGTGGCCCTTTGAGTGCCTTTAGGACCCCAAGCGGGTTTCCCTGTAGTACTGGATGTGGGAGACCTGTTTTCTATTAACACTCGCTTTGGGGGCCAGGAGAAGCGAGATGCACGCTCCAGCATATGACCGTCTCCAATAGTCACCTGACCACTCCCAGGTGACCCTGAGGCCTCACTTGAGCTTCCTTGCAACCAAGTGGCTCGAGATCTGGCTATGGCCTTTAAGGGTTTTACCCTCTGTGCGATGGATGCCACTCTTCCTCTTGAGGAGAGAGCCCTGTGCCCAGGGAGAGTTCTACACTGTCTTGCACAGATGGACTCAGAGGACGGGGGTTTGCCCTCCCTCTACCACTGAGTAACCCGTGAAAGTAGCAAGTTTACAGAAAGACAATTTCATTATGGATTCAGCAGACGATCCTTAAGGCCTATGAGACCTCACTGGATAGGCTGGAGGCCTTACAGCTTGTCTCTGCCAGAGCTCACGAGGTGCGAGCCTTTAATGCCTCCTGGCGCGCCCTGTGGAATGTTGTGGTTGTCGACATGGTGTGGGCCTGCCAATGGCGATCATCCAGGACTTTTGACAAGCACTGCTTGCCTGACATGATAGTGCTCAAGGATGGCATGTATGCCTTTGCAGGCTTAACTGGCTCCTGTGCTTAGGTTCCAATACTGGCTTGTTAGGCCTTCCAGATCCCATCAGAGCTGCCACCATGTTCCAGTTTATGGGGCTCTCGTGCAATTCAATGCAGGCCTATAGGTTGGCGCATTTCTTAGTGGGCCTCTTAGGGCCTCGTGCCTAGTAGACCTTATCTTGGACAGTATCAGGCAGTTCCCCTCGACATCCTGGCCTGTTGCCGGTTGGACATGGGAGTCACCGCCCACGGAACCATATACCGCCCCCCAGTTTGGCGACTAGGACCTGTTAAATTTCCAGGTCCAATGGGGCTGAAACTGAGAATGTCTACCCACGAGGCGGACACTTGTCATTTTGACGGGCGAGCACCAGGGGTTCAGTGCGGTCCCATGTGGATCGGTAAGGAAGGTTTCTGGTTTAGGCCAGATTCTGCTGTCGGCGGCCTCATCTCCACGTAGCTCTCAGGTTTTCCCTACAGACGTTGCCTCCTCACAGGGACCGATAGTTTCCCCTGAACTGCCAGTCCCAGTATTCTGCCCCAAAGCAGATCTACTCATCCCAGTCACTTATAGTGGATTTAGATTAGGAAGAGTATGCTGCGAAGGTGCCAACAGCTGCTTCCGCATCCTTCGATGCTTTCAGGAGGCTTAGAGGAGGATAGTAAGAGGCTCTGTCCTCATGGCGTCCTATGCTGACACCTCGCTGTTGGCTCTGAGGGCCCTCTTGGATGACCTTCATTCACTGTTCAGCGCAAATCTCAGAGGGGGGTCTGGGACTGGCTTGGTCAGGGGGCCTTGCTCATGACTTCATTTTCACAGGAGATCAACGACCAGATCAGGATGGCCAGCACTGTAGAGGCAAACTTGCATTTGCTATGCAGGCATGCCCATCTCCATGGTCAGAAGTTGTGTGATCCATTCTACCGCCGAGTGTGCACAGGGCCCCTTTTCTCTAACACGCTGTTTGGAGAAGAGATGACGGACGCAGTTTGTGGAGTTCAGGACCTTCAGTCCCTCTCTGCTGAACAGACCAGGAGGAAGGCTTTGACCAAGTCCATTCAGTCGCACTCCTCCCTAGCTGCCGCCACCCCAAAGCATGGCACACAGACAGGAATAGCTGGCTCCTGCCCAGGAGTGGATGACATTTTTAGACCTCAAGAACTCATTAATTTGTCTATGTGCCCATCCCGGGGACTTCATGGAAGTATCTGCGGTTCGCATTCTTAGGCCAGGTTTTCCAGGTCAGTGCGCTTCCATTTGGCCTTGCCAGAGCACATCTGGTGTTCACCCAGTTTGTGCAGGCAGTAGCTGTGCAACTTCACCAGAGCGCAGTGCACATTCATATGTGTACCTCGATGACTGGTTGATCAAAGTGCTATGGCACCTGAATTTGCTGTGCCACACACAGACTGTTCTGGAACTTTGGCAATGCTTAGGCCTGATTATAAATCTTCCAAAATCCAGCCTAACATGCGAGCAGATCTTTGTCTTTCTCGATATCCAGTTTGATCTGGTTGCTTTCATATGTGGTCCTTTGGGGGGACAGGTGGGAAACTCCAGCTGATCCTCAAGGCAATTTTGACTCACAAGGTTTGCATGGCCCAGCAGTGGCAGACCCTGATAGGCTCCCTGACCTTGATGGACTCCCAGATCCCCCTGGGCCACTTACAGGGTTGTCCCTTGCAGCACGCTCTGCAGGACAGATGGTTGAATGCCCCAAAGAATGGAACTAGACAGCAGCTCCCTGATGGAAGACTGCTCACAGATTGGTGGGCATCCCTGAGGGGTCCATTGGTGGTCCCATGCTGGTCGATAAGGAGGTATTAAGCATACATTACAATACCATAGGTCACTTAAGCTGGTCTCCACGCACTTTAGGTACTTTGCCAGAGCTCTCATAAATTTTCCTTGGGTCCAGTGTCAATCCATACTGCTGCAGAGACTGTTCTCGAGGCCCTGTGGCATGTCACAACACCCCGGGTGGTAGTAATGTGTAATAGCGAGCATGCGTAAACCAGTTTCTTACTCTGGCGTCCATCTTTGGTACTGTGGTAAAATTTTGAGTTTGGCCCTGAACTTCCACGGGAAGGGGGGGGTGATCTCATGACGTCACTTGCCGCCTTGCACCAACTGTTGACCAATCAGAAGACAGCATCAGACAGTTGCAGAGAGAACCATTTTTCAGATATTTGGAAGTGAGGTACATTGCTTGTTTCTTCAACATTTATCCATTGTATATTTGATATTTCTGAAGCCCAAAGCTGGGATTTGTTTCATGATATAATCAGGATTAAGGTGAGAGCAAAATCACTTCAATTGGTTCCCAGACACGGGGAACAAGAGATGAAGTTGGCATCGGGACCCCGGACCTAGTCATCGTTCATCGTGCACTGGAAAGAGCACCGGTTGATGTGTGGCGCGACCACCTATTGTATATAATTATAATTTATAGTAATCATTGAATATTGGGTCTCCTGAGGGAACCACATGTTTTTCTCGTATTACCTGTGAGCGGTTTCACGGCCATTAAATCAAACCTTTACCGGCTTGAACTTGGGAAACACGTGTATCGTGGACTCGTGCATGTGGAAATTTCCATTCTTGCCGTATTGCATTCTATGCATGTATGTGTGACTGTGAGTGTGAGTGTGTTAACGTTTCAGGGCTTCTGTTAGTCGCGCTTGAAATAAGAATGTTTTCCGAGGGTTTCTATTAGTTATTCTCGTGGAATCATTGTGTGCTTGTGTTGTGTGGAGGATCAAGTGCTGTAACATCGCATTCGAAACTTCTGAAGTAGAAACTTTACCCGCCATCGGTGAAAAAAAACAGCGACTGTCACGTGGAGACATCTGGCGGAGAAAATAAGAACTTGTAGTGGCGAATGCATGTGCGCCCGGTGTGCGTGTCTTTAGTAAAGAGTGTGGTAGTTGGGATCGCGTGAGTAGTCAATCTGTGCAGTAGAAAGAAACATCGACGTGTGTTGGCGATCTAGGATTGAATGCACAGACGAAACAGACGTACATATTGACATCTGCATATATATTGGTTGGCAAATAAAACCTGATGAAATCAGTGTGTGTGCGTGTGCAACTGTTGTTATTTATAACCCGCATTTGAATAAGATCCGTGCGGCAAAAGGTACAGGCAATCACAATTAAAGAGTACCATCTACACAGGCCTGTGATTTAAATCTGTAAGCAAGAACTGCAATATCTGAACTTAAATTTGTTTTGCAAATATATTTTGCGTGCCTGTGTTGGTGAGAAGTGATATCTCTTGCCAGTGATATTAAGTAAACTTGCTTAACAAATAGTGTGTTCTGTGTCCATATTTGATTTAAACTCTGTCCTATTTGAGTTCTGTTTAACGTGTAAAGTGTTAAATAATTCTATAAGTGCAATTTCCGCCATCTTTTGCGTAATCGGATTTGGCGGTGACTTATGTTTCAACCAGTATCCCCCACTCAACTCTAAAGTGTGATTTGTCGAGAAGACTGTCACTTCGGAGTTAACAAATTGATTAGATTGCTTGGTGTTATAATTAGTTGCTTTATTGGTGTCGTGCCATCGAGTAGATGGTTCTTCTGATTCTATGCAACATTCTTCAAACTATACCTGTCTCTTTAATCTTTGTCGGTGTCGTCTGCTCGTGCTACACGATTGTTGGTTTATATTGACTGCGAAGTTGTCAAAGGCAATTAGTTGTGGAAATTTCATTTAATTTAGTGAGTCGGTCGTCCGTCCTGTGTTCCTCGGTCGACTGTGATATAATCTACAAATATTTTGTAAACGTGCGGTTTTGCATATAGCCCGAGACAAAATGGCTGCCAAAAAGAGAGCTACGCGAAATGGGACCATTTATGAACCCAACGAAGAAGATCGGAGGGAGCCAGAGTTTACGCACGATGAGAGCAGGGACAATGAGGTGGCAGGACCCAGCGGGGGCGAACAGCCTGCTGGGGATGAGGGACCAGATGGGTGGGCCCAGGGTACTTCCATCAGTAGATTGCTCAATGAACTTAGACAAGAGATGCGTGATTCTAGGAGCGCACGCCACGAATTAAGACAAGAGATGCGTGATTCTAAGAGCGCGTGTGACCAATTCAGACAAGAGATGCGTGATTCTAAGAGCGCGCATGACGAATTTGGACAAGAGATGCGTGATTTTACTAAGGGCCAGCTGTCGAACTACGGCAAAACTCGGCAAGCTCATTTGCGAGACTCACGGGACCGGGTACTTGACCCTGATGAAGTTACGCAGAACCAGGGGCAGGTCCCAGCTACCAGTTCCAACCGCGTATTTGGCAGGGAACAGGACCGTGCTGTGCTAATTAACCATGACTTCAGGGGCCAATGTAGAAAAAGGGGACTCAGGTGCACCCTCCCTCACAGCTCATAGGTATGGGGTTCTGCCTAATACTGAGTATGGCCCCCGGGTGGGGAGTCGTGAGGAATTCGTTTTACCTTCACCCGCTGAACATGTAGGGTCCCCAGAGACAGCCGTGCTGCCTTTCGGGGAAATCAATCCCAGAGGCATGAATGAGACTGTAGGTCAGAGTGGCTGGAGAGGTCAGTCGGATGAGGTGGCGGGAACCTCAAAACAGAATCAAGGGCCGGGTTTGGGTCTTATGGGACAGTCCGACACTGTCGGAAAATCATCTCAGACCCCAGCCAAGGGTTTTAGTTGCTTGGGATGGCCAGGACCCCGAAGGGAAGGGAACAGTAACAGAGCCCCCCCGAGATGAGGGTGGTTCTCAAAGAAAAAAGAGTAGGGCTGATGGCAGCATGGAGGGACTATTGGGTGGGCCTGCTGGTAGGAAAGTAGCCCCCCTGCAGGGTAATTTAACGGAAGTCAATGCACCTGAGGTTCAGACTGATAGGGCTCAGGTTAGGATAAATGTAGGACCCAACATGCAGGAGAACGGCGTGTCACATCAAGTGCCAGTCAGCATAGGACAGTCATTGCCCACCAGCATGGGTATAGGTCAGGCCGCCCCCAGGATTTTTGGTATGGGTGTGGGACAACCATTGTCCACAAGTATAGGTGTAGGTCCAGTTGCCCCCGGGACCCTCGGTATGGGTATGGGGCAATTGTTGTCCACTAATAGGGGTGCACCGGCCTATTTCTTAGGGGGCACGAGCCTTGCGACAATGCATACAGGTACGACCCAGGTACCAGGTGGGTATGATGGGGTTGCCTTTGGGGGCAATGGTCATCAAGTAGTATGCCCCCCATCCTGAAGTGAATAGACCCCCCCCGGTAGGCCCGATGATGGATGTCCCCCCACCATTTTGGTATGAGTCTTCAGCAGGGCCAGGACTCGCGAATATGATCCCGGGAGAGAGCGGGGTGTCAGGGATTAGAGATGCTGTAGATGCACCTCAGGGTCTACCCCCTACTGGGGGTCCCCGGCGTCAATTAACGTTCCGGAACGAGTCTCCATGGCCGGGGAGATCGATCGGTGGTGACCGCAATGAAGGTGACTTACGGGATGTTGGCCGTGGTGTGGATGGGCCCTCCTGAGATTACAGTGGCCACCAAGGGCCACCCCCACTCGATGTGGGTAGACGCAGGCCCCCTAGAGGCAGAAATGGCTATGGGGAGGAGGTGCCGGCCTATCAGGGTGAGGGCGAGCCCCAGAGGGATGCCAATGGCCACCGCAGGCCACCCCTGCTGGGTGTGGGTGGACGCAAGCCACCCAGAGGCAGGAATGGTTATGAAAGGTGCAGGTTTGCTGATCGTGAAAGGGATGAGCCAAATCGAGATACGGACGATCGGGAAGGGCTGCCCCCAGTTGACTGGGAAGCCGTTGAGCCCCTTAGAGGTGGAGGTGATCACCAGAGACGTGCTCAAGAGGGGCCTGGGGCTGCACGTGAACCTATGCGCAGAGTGGAAGGACCGAGGGTGGACAACCCGCGCGCACCGACTTCTAAGCCACCGAGGTTCGGCGGTGTTGGGGATTGGACGTCTTTTGAGGTTCCGTTCGAACGATATGCCTTATGGTATGGGTGGACTGATGCTGAGAAGCTAGACAGACTGTATGAATGCCTCGAAGGAGTAGCTATGCGGTATCTGTGCTCTTTACCGGCAACCGCAACAACTAACTTTGCCGATGTTCGCAAAATGCTAGCGGACCGATTTGGCGTGAGGGACCCCCCCGAGTGTTTTAAGGAAAAAGCTGCATGACCTAAAGCAGGGGAAGCAGGCGTTCGAGGAATTTGCGGAAGAGATTCGACGGTTGGTGCCCCTGGCGTTCAATACAATTGCACCGGCAGACCGAGAAGAGTTTGCTGTTGATGGCTTTTTAAAAGGATACAAAGACAAGGAGGTCGCATGTTTAGTCATGGCCCAGAATCCTAGCACTCTAGCGGAAGCTGAGGATCTGGTTAGGGCTAGAGAATGTGAATATGTCTACATCCATGGGACTAGCCGCGAGTCTTCCCTTGCAAGGCCACGTGTCAGAAGGGTGGCATGGGCAGGTGACTATGTGCCCACTGCAGATGAGGTTGGAGAGTATGACTGCCAGCAGATTGGTTGGAACGGCCCTCTCAACAAGCAGTGTGCGGTCACCGAGGACGGCCACCTGGTCGCTGCAATAAAAGAAATGACCAAGGGCCTGGATGGCATGACGAAAAGTATTGATGGCATGTCCAGAGAAGTGACAGGGCTGGGAGCTCGGATGTCCAAGGAGTTTAGTTCTTAAACTCACAGATTCAACGAGGCATTCAAGCTAAAGCCCTCCCATGCGGAGACACCTAAGGGTGCGAGTAACATTCCTGAAAGAGACAATAGAGGACAGAGCTCCCCCGTGGTAGAGAGCCCAGGCAGGGGTCGTCCGTTTAGACCAGGAAGTCCATACAGAGGTATGACAAGTGGCGCAAGGTCGCCACCCCCCATGAGAACAGGGAGCCCATCGAGGAACGGTGAAAGGTGTTTTAAGTGTAACAAACTTGGACACTACAAAAATGAGTGCCCACAGATGCGTTCCCGCAGTCCTAGCCCTGTTTCTGTGTTGGGAAACTAGTAGGGGCTGAGTCAGCAGGCGGAGGCTCAGCCCATGAAAGGTGGATATCACCTCATGTAAACAGGCCTCCAGATGAAGAGAAAAATCCAAAATGTTACAATGGGGAATTCCCCAGTCGCTGAGAATACGCCAGCCAGCCATGAAGGTTTTAAGGTGGGTCGAGCAACCTATGGGCTGGAAGAATGGGATCCAGGGGGGAACGGGTCACATGAAAACATAGAAACCGAGGTTTGCGTTTGGGAAGTTGGAGGAGTAGGAGTCACCCTTATGGTTAACATTGAAGAAGGGGGTTGCTCACAGCTGGCAGTAGTTGACACTGGTGCACAGGTTACTGTATTGTCTGAGGCAATGGCAGGGGGGATGGGAATTCCCACCGGAATCTTGGCGGATCTACCAAAGGCTAAACTTCGAGGTTTCGGCAAAGATGGCTATGTTGAAGGGAAGAGAGGAATCTGGGTGAAGTTTCGTGTGGGAAGTTGAGAGATCAAGTGGGCAGTGTTTATTGCACCCGCCAGGGATGACGTACTACTCGGGCTCGTTTTTCTCATGGCTATTGACGCCACCGTCAAGGCTAGAGGTGGATTATGGGTGGACGGTGAACTGATACCCACTCAGTTTAGGCTTGGCACTCCCCAGGGGGCTCAAACCAGAGTCTTTTTGGAGGAGGCAGTTAACCTCAAACCGGAGACCGAGAGATTGGTATGGGGTGAGGTAGAAGTCCCAGATCCTAATTCCTACGCTATCTTAGAACTAGTCAGCATACACGAAGATGTTTTAGTCGGCAGTGTCTTAGTGTGTAAAAGGAAAAGGATTCCATTGACACTTGTTAACATGTCTTGTTATGAGGTGTCGCTGTCTTCGGGTGTTTGTGTAGGGTGGCTGCCGAGGCTGAGGTCTTGGAGGATTCGCATGCCCAACATGAGACAGAGTCTCAGGGGGAAGTTGGCTGCACCCCATCACAGGAAGGTTTGTGTGTCCAGGAGCCACATGAGACAGAGTCTCAGGGGGAGTTAGTTGCGCCCCACCTCAGGTATCGCGTTGTGAAATTATGGTCCCAGACACAGCAATTGAAGAACAGGACACACGGAGGACTGCAAATAATGCCAATGGTGAGCCTGAGGAGCCTGGCGACACAAGTTGCACAGTTCCGGCCCATCTTGAGGAACTGTATAAGGGAAGTAGTGAAGGACTTTCTGCAAGGGAAGCTAGAGAACTTAGAGACTTGCTGTGGGAGTATCAAGACATTTTTGCTACCAATGACTCAGACTTAGGCTGTTTTGGAGGGGTCAAACACCGGGTGGAAACGGGATCGGCGCGCCCTGTGAGGGACTCGTCAAGGTGGACGCCTCTTGGTTTTCAGTCCGAAGAGGAAGCCCATCTGAATAAAATGTTAGAATCAGCGGTTGTGTCCCCATCCAGCGGAGAGTTGGCTTCACCTGTTGTTCTGGTGAGGAAGCGCGACGGAGGAGTCCGGTGGTGCATTGATTACCAGAAACTAAATGACCTTATCATTAACGACAGTTACCCGCTGCCAAAAATAGACGAATGCCTGGACACTTTGAGCGGTTCCCGCTGGTTTTCGGCTCTCGACATGAACAGCGGCTACTATCAAATCGAGGTCGACGAGCGCGATAAGGAAAAGACCACGTTTACAACGCGACATGGTTTGTTCCATTATAACTGAATGCCGTTTGGGCTCTGTAATGTGCCTTCGACTTTTCAGGGAGCGACGGATCTTGTGCTTCGGGGGCTACAGTGGAAGACACTGCTTGTGTATATTGATGATGTAATCGTGACCGGTATGTCTTTTTTGGAGCACCTGACCCGCTTACTCGAAGTTTTTGAGCGCTTCCGGACCACCAATAAGTTGAATTTTAAAGCCAAGAAATGTCAGCTTTTTCGTGATTCGGTTGTGTTCTTGGGGCACCTGGTGAGTCGGGAGGGGATACAAACCAATCCCGTGTTGACAGAAAGTGTGGCAAAATGGCCATCCCCAGCCACTGTTCGAGAACTACAGTCCTTCCTGGGCCTGAACAACTACGACAGAAGGTTTGTGCAAGACTATGCTGCGATTGCCGCACCACTGACAGATTTGTTGGCCAAGGGTGTGCCGTTTGAGTGGGGTCTGGAGCAGGACCAGGCCTTCCGCGTGTTGAAGGAGAAGCTAATATGCCCCCCCCCATCCTGGCATACCCGAAACCGGACGAGACTTTCATACTGGACACGGATGCAAGCTCTGTGAGTCTGGGGGCCGTCTTGTCACAGGTGCAGGATGGCATCGAGAAACCAATAGCCTACGCCAGCCTCCGACTCAACAGGTCCCAGCGAAACTATTGTGTGACCGGCCGCGAACTACTGGCAGTGGTTAAATTCACCAGGCAGTTCAGACATTGTTTGCTTGGCAAGAAGTTTATTCTACGCACCGACCACAGTAGTTTAACATAGCTGTTCAGGTTTAAGACCCCAGACCAACAGTTAGCCAGGTGGCTAGAGTCCATGAGCCAATTTGACTTTACTATACAACATAGGCCAGGCGTGCGGCATGCTAATGCTGATGGTCTTTCGAGGCTGGGGATGGACACTGATGTTTGTGACTGCTACGACGTAGGAAAAGATGTTGAGGGTTTTCCTTGCAAGGGCTGCAACCATTGTCGTCGTGCTCATGAAGCGTGGTCCAGATTTGTGGACGAGGTTGACGACGTGGTTCCACTGGCCATGAGAAGCATTGACGAAGCTGAAGTGACCATAGAGACTGACCAGGAGCAGCCATCCAATTGGCTGGGGGCCAAAATCCCGCGGACTTGCATGACCTGCAGATGGAGGACCCGGATTTAGCTGAGGTCTTCCGTTGGGTATTGGAGGGACGGCCGCCGCAGCAGGAGATGACTGGTGCGTCTCCTATGCGGAGAAAGTATTGGCTGCTGTGGTCGCAACTATCAGCCGTGAGTGGAGTTCTCTACTATGATTGGGTAAACGCTACTGTGGGTAGGACTAGCAGACTATTGGTGGTCCCTTGGGGTGTAGGAAGGGACCTTATCAAATCCCATCACGAGCCACCCACAGCTGGACATCAAGGCATTACAAAGACATTAGCCCGATTGAGACTCTTTTACTTTTGGCCAGGAATGAGTGCGGATGTGGCTGATGTGGTACGCACTTGTGCCACCTGTGGTATGTGCAAGAGACCAAACCGTCATGGCAGGGCACCCTATGAGATATACCAAGCAGGGGCTCCTATGGATTGGGTGCAACTAGACATCCTTGGACCCCTGCCTATGAGCGACTCCGGACACAAATACATCTTGGTGATAATGGATCAGTTCACTAAGTGGGTGGAAGCGTACCCTTTGGAGGACCAGACTGCGAGGGTCATCGCCCAGAAGCTTGTCAATGAATTTGTTGCCCGTCTAGAAACTCCATTAGAGATCCATACTGATCAGGGGAGGAATGTGGACGGAGAGCTGATTCGCGAAGTGTGCCGCTTGCTCGAAGTCCGTAAAACGCGAACAACACCATACCGCCCGAGTTGTAATGGCTTGGTCGAGTGCTTTAATAGGGACTTTGTTACAGATGATCAGGTGCTATGTTAGTCGGAATCAGCGTGACTGGGATAAGCATGTGGCACTGCTCTCTGCTGCTTACAGGAGCACACCACATCCCAGTACGGGCATGAGTCCGAACCGGCTAATGCTGGGTCGCGAAACCAGATGGCTGCCAGATTTAGAATTAGGCCAGGCGGCTACCCCAGGTGAACATGAAACCTACTTGGACTATGTACAAGATCTTGCCAATGCCCTGGAGGATGCACAAGATATAGCGAGGGAGACCTTGGGAGTCCGTCAGGAACATCAAAAGACGGTCTATGACACAAAGATTTTGGAGTGCACATTTAAAGCTGGAGACTTGGTACTCATTAGGGACACCCGTAGAGTTCCCGGGAAGAGCCCTATGTTGCAGCCAATGTGGCAGGGACCATATGTCGTGGAAAAGCAACGGGGTCCAGCTTTGTACGTGGTGCGATCTAAGCAGAGTGCCAGGGTGTGTCACCATGATAGGCTCAAGAAATACCGAGGGGAAGACATTCCTGCTTGGCTGAGGAGGGCTCGCCAGAGGATTCTGACTGCGCCAGCTGCCGAGGGGCCAGATGAGGATGCTACCCAAGGCCGGAAGGGGTACCGGAGCCGGAATCTGCAGGTAGAGATGTCCAGGTGCCGGAGCCAAGGGGACCAGAGTTACTGACCTCCGAGGAGAGCGCTGTTAGAGTCTGTCCGAAAACACGAGGACAAGGCCGCAGTCCCCGTGATGACAAGAATGTGGCCCATGTGGGAGAACCCCCTCCGCCTGCTGCTCCGCCACCGCCTACTACCCAGCGGGGTAGACCGGTTGTTTTGCTGGCGCGGTTTCGTTAAGTAACAGTGACAATTCTCCTTTTTGGGTTCCTCCAAGTAAATATACTTTGGGGAAGATAGACAATGAGTGTGTGGGTAACAAGTTACCATTGTTTAGGAGGGCCATGTGTACTTTCTCCTTTAAAAGTGTCACCAGTACCTATAGTTCACGCTTTTTAAGCGGCTTGCATATATTGCAATAGTTACCGGGTTATTTAATACAGTTTGAGAGATGCTTCAGAGTACTGAGCCGGCGTTTCCGAGTCACTTAGTGCTGTATGGGGCATCACGTTTGCATCCTTAAGTGGTGAATCTTAAGTCTTAGACCTGCTAGACAGCAGGCACACGAGTTAACCGTTGTGAATGTAGTTGATAACAACCGCTCTTTAGTGGTGGGGCTACTCCTTTGTAGTGCCGGTCTTATAGGTTCCGCTCTTAAGCGGTCATTACATAAAGGTATATGCCAGGTCACGTCCCTGTTGTAGTATAGGCTCTGGGATATATCATATATCATTTTGTTTCAAATAACAGTTATATTTCCTCTAGAGGGTGTCATGAGAGTGGTTTGGCTTGGCCTGATGGTGCAGCTTGCGCGGACGCAAGGGCGGCAGGGGGAAATGGTGTGGTAAAATTTTGAGTTTGGCCCTGAACTTCCACGGGAAGGGAGGGGGTGATCTCATGACGTCACTTGCTGCCTTGCACCGACTGTTGACCAATCAAAAGACAGCACCAGACAGTTGCAGAGAGAACCATTTTTCAGATACTTGGAAGTGAGGTACATCGCTTGTTTCTTCAACATTTATCCATTGTATATTTGATATTTCTGACGCCCAAAGCTGGGATTTGTTTCATGATATAATCAGGATTAAGGTGAGAGCAAAATCACTTCAGTACTACTGTAGTGTCGGAGCCTCAGCCGGATGCTAAGGCATGGACTGAAGAGGAGCTGCTCGAGGATTTTCTTCTCGGATTGGGGGATGATCTGAAGGATTGTCCCATGGCTGAGGACATCGTGGACCTCGACTGCTGGGACTTCCCAAGTGAGGATTCCAATACAGATGAGCCGATTACTTGCTTCTCCCGCACAAGGGCAGAATAGAAGGAGGCCAAGTCTTGATCACTTCTTGCTGCTGCCAAGCTGGCAAAGCTCTACAATCATCAGCTTCAGCCATGGAGGTGGTAGATCGGGTGGACTGGTCTCCCTCTAAGGTGGAGAAGCTTGGTTCTGTGTTTCGCGCAAATGTTGCTTTTATGCAGTTAAATTTCATATTTGGAAAAGTAATTGGATTAGACTCACCAAATTTTTATGATATATAGACCATGGCCCAAGGTAGAATTTTATATATCAGTGTCCTGGACCTATTTTTGTGAGGTCACCATGCAGTCAAATTTTACATCTTAAAACAAATTTTGGTTCATAATTTCCATCAAATTATAGGTGGCACCACTAGTATCCTTAGCAAATAAGACTTTAACCTCCCCCACAATCCCACCAAATTTGGTGAAGATCTGTCAAAAAAGCAAGATGCAAGAGTGTTCAAAAGATTTTCACATTTTGACCCCAATATATTATATAATGTAGGTGGCGCCACCAACATAAAAAAGGGCCTAGATTTTTGTACACCCTATAAGTCCTGAAAGTTATATTGGGCTAACTTGAAAACTGTGGACCGCATCACACTAACGAGCAAAAGCTTACAGACGGACGTCTCTAGTATGTTACACTTATGTACTAACAAGGATTGTGGAGTGTTTAAGGTAATTGACTATAGTCACCTCTACACCCAAGGGATCAAATAGGAGGACAGCAATGAATGATGGTTTCTGACTGTAGACAGACTAGAAAAAATCTCTAGGTGGGTTTAAGTTTACTTTACAGTATACCATCTCCCTACCACCACTTCTATGTTAGCCCTACCCAAATCTAGAGATTAATATAATCTATTAGTGTCTTGGAATGAGTATTGCATTTTGTCAGTATTGTTCCACCTCTATGGAAACACTTCAACAGGTTTGATATAGCTTTTTGGTGTCATAGGTTTTGTGGCATAGTTTTTTTCATCAATATTCTTATTCTCCTTACAAATTCACTTATTTGTGATGCATTTCAGTTATGCGTTGAACCTGTCCAGTGATGCTATAAGCTCTGCAACCTAAGGTCAGCTAAAAGACTACAGCACCACCTGGTGAACAAATTAAGAACTAAGAGTCCCTAGGGTTGTTCCTGTGTGATATCAAAGCAATGGGGGGAGTGGTTTCAGAGAAGATTTTGTAAGATTTGCCCAAAAAAAGACCCCCCCAAAAAAAAAAAAAAAAAATCACTGGAATGTGACCATTGGAAAAACCTTGGACCCACCCAAGGTAGACTGCCACCAAGTTTGAAGTGAATCTGGCTGATGGTTATGGAGAAGTCGACTGTTGATGATGACAGATGAAGGACCATTAGATAAGCTCCGCTACTGACAAGTCAGCTGAGTTACAAACAAAAACATTACTCATACAAGGAGGTGTATCAGTTTATTAAGTAAGCACACATACCAACCAACAAATAACCTTAACAAAAGGCTGGAGACACAGATCTAAATATATTTATGTTGGAGATAATCCCAAGAGATCTTACGACTCCGCAAACAAGAGTCCCCATGAAAACAGTCGACTCTTTTGGTGTTCAACAGCACATCCAACTCCACAGTTCACAGTGACAAATGCACAGCACTCTTAAAGTCACCATTCAAATATTGGACAATAGCACCCATCTAAACACAACTATATTCCCCATTTTTAATCACTAATTAACAAAATTTATGCCAATAATAAACACATATCCCAAAACAGACCACTTATATTTGTCCTTCCACTTTGCACAATAAAATAGTTATTCTTTTTGTTCAAGAAGACACACATATGCCCCTTCTTTGAAGCAGTTGTGGGGATTGGTCATCCTCTGTTAGTATACTTCATCAACAGTAATTTGACGTTATATCTGGTGACCCTATGTTTCTTAAATAATGATTGTTAAGATCTAGCTTCTTCTGCCAGCATGCTGGAAAGGTTGTTTACTGATGCCCAAAATTGCCTGACGAGGTAATTGCGACATAACATTTGATCATACTGTACAAACTAACATATGCACATCAAAATTTGCTGTACCGCAATCAACATTACCATGGTGAATATATGATCTGTTTGAGTTGATATAACCAGTAACAGTACGTACATACTCAAAATCTTATTTTATACAACATGCAAGTGTGTAGCTGGGAGTGATGCTTGGCATGCTTAATACCATTTGTTTAACCAAGGACAAATACAGTTTGATTGTATCATATTGTATTAACCCTTAAAGCGCTGATGCAAGATTGAGACAACTTTCTTCGGGACACTGCAAGCAAGCTGTTGACTAAGACTTTTTGCTTTAGACTAGGCTTGCGGGTATTTGAATGAAAGGTATCTTTATGAAGAAATTGAATCTTTAAGTTATTATATGTTTAACTTACAGTAATGAGACAACAACTATAGCAGTGATTAGCACTTCAAGGGTTAAAATCAGATTAATATGCAACCCTGCATATTTGAACAGTCATGTTCATGCAACCCATATAACATGTGAGCTAAATTATATCACCATGCAACCCTCACAGCATGAGCATGAGCCAGCTCCCGTCACTGCAACCCATATAACATGTACAAGGCGCAAAAGTCATGTCACAGGTTAACCTATTTAAGTTTGGGTACCAGTTTACCTTTACAAGTCAGGGTACCAATTTACCAATGCAAGTCCTGGCAGCATGGTGCTTACGCTAAATGATTAAATTCATGTGACAATGTTACATAAATTTATTTTGCAAATTTTGATCCAAGTTTTAGTTACATACCCACACAACAGCAAATCTGTGTGTGGAAGTTACACTGTGTATAATATCATATCATATCATATCATCTCGGTCAATGGATGCCACAATGTATGAGCAAAGTTGTGTTCTGCTTTATCACTATTACAAGCATGGCCACATTACTAAGCACACATAGACTCAAAACCATATTAACTCAAATCTGAGAAAAAACGAAAAAACAAAACACACTCGTACACACAATAATAATAATAATAATAATAATAATAATAATAATAATAATAATAATAATAATAATAATAATAATAATAATGATAATGATGATGTCTCAGGTTTGTAGTTTTTATGATCACTGCCACATCCACAGTACCTGAGACTGTGAGGGGCCATTCATTTTATTTGCTTGGGTCAAGATGAATTACTTTCCCTAAATGTACTGCATTTCATGGAATGTAGCTGCTATGTTCAATTTAAATTGAAGCACATCGGATATAGATTGTCACAATAAGTTGTTCAATATGGGTATATATATTGTGTCTCCCATAATGCAACACTGTACTGCATCATCACAACATTGCCTCAAAAGTATACAGCATAAAGCAAATCTAAAAAGCAAGGTTATTTTTATTTATTTATTTTTTAGTGGTTGGCCATGGTATTGTAAAGAAGAGTTACGTCCAATGTGGCCAATACATGTGATATGTTCCACCAGTTCTAACATCCAAAACTGTCAGCTCTTGCATTGAGTATTTCCCTCCATTAGGACTTGTTGCCTACAAACAGACCTTACCATATTCATTGCAAGTGTCTCTTGATTTGTTTTCCCTGGAATATTACCTTTTGAGCCTTTAAACAAAAAGATAGTCATGCAAAACATTAGGAATAGATTGGCTACATCTCTCACAAGGATGAAATAAAAATGGCTTCATCATCCACTGTTCCAGTCACAACTGGGTTTTAAAATCCCCTCTGTATTTCATGCAACATAAAAATAATTTCAATTATTGCTCCCTCTTCAGAGCTTGACGATGCAGAATTGTGTACATGATGGATTTAGTGCCAGTCAGTAGAATAGTTTATGTTTACATTTGCAAAATTGATGCCACAAGAAAAAAGTTTATTGATATACTTCAAGTTTCACAATTTGAGACGCCCATGAGCCAAGATTCAAAAGCCTCATGAGTTGTCCAATATAACTGTAATGAAATCCGGCTTTCAATAAGCATAAGAGGTTTCTCCCAGTGTACCCTATAACTGAGGTTGATTCTTAATAGTGCACACATAATATCCAACTTCATATGACAGATGAGTTACATGAAATCACATAAGAGCAGTTTCCACCAATATTGTAGACTTATTATAGTTGTACTTGCATGTCCAGAGGTGGGAGCTAAGAAGTTGGGACAAACCTGTTTCAGTTACTGCAATAAATGTGTTGCGTCATTGAGTTCCAACATGGTAACATGTAAACAGAAATATGCGTGAACAGTGGCAATTCACACATGGGAAGGTCACGTGTTACCTCTCAAGTTTTCTGCTAGATTACTCATATTTTCTTGCTGTGGAAGATTAGATTAATTTGCGGAAACCCTGTCAGTATGAATCACGGTCAGGATTGGTAAAAAATTGTAAGTGTACCTCCTTTGAATGTACCTGACTGCTAATGCAAACTGGACCAAGCCTCTGGTAAGAGTTAACTGTTTGCATTAAGTAGATTTTTGCCTTTTCCTGTCAGGATTATAGTCTTAACTGATTGCCTATTGTGCCACTGCAAAATTTGCAAGTCTTTACTGCAACAAAACTGTGTTGCCAACTTATTGGCTGCAAGGTAATTAAAAAAGAAGGTAACTTTTAATAGCAGTGTAACCAAGCTAGTGATCCACACAAGATTTACACCTTTTTTACCTGTCTCTGCAGATCTACTATGTAAAAAATATTGCAAACTAGCAAATTTTAACATTATTGTCAACAAAAGTTTTAAAATATATATTTGAAAAGGCTTATGCACATTGGAACTCCCCAAAACAGCAAAATGCATGAAAAGGGATGAAAAGTGAACTTTTCACCTTAAAAAAAAGTACTTGGGCTATTCCCTTCTGTCAAGTTGCTCGACTTGCTTGAAAGCTAGATTTACAATTGCTCCCCCCATGTTGTTTACCCACTGTTCACATTCACCAGGGAAGCTGTGCAGCCTCAGTGCCACCTGGTGGCTGAGATTTGAACCACCAGTAGGTTTGCTTTATCCAGGAGCAAGTGTCTTGTGGTCTGGGATGCATCATTTAGGCCGTATTGAAAGATGAGGTTTTAAGTTGTTCCTCTTTCTGCAGCTTTCTACTGCTTCAAACTGTACAGAGATGTCTGGAAGTGCTGCATGAAAATCATGACCTCTTTGCCCATAAGATTATTTTAAACAGGTAAATTTATCGAGAATCTTACATGGCTGAGCAAGTTACCATTTTTCTGTCACGAGGATCACCATTGGTGGGAAAATCATAGGAGTAACCGAACAGTCACTCGTGATTTGCCCCACCAACAGTGATCTTGAGTGAGAAAAATGGTATCGCACTCTCAGCCATGTGAAAATTTTATTTATTCTATATTTATTTGGCCGTATTGACCCCCAACAAATGTCTGGCCTACTTTTAATGCTGACTGGATGTGCCATTTTTGTTTATGTTTCTCATAGTTATCCCATCTCATGTGATATGTATGCCTATGATCACACAGCCCTTACACAAGTTTGATTTTGTCTAAGTGTTAATCCACCACATTACTGGTACAGGCAACTCACAAGTCAATCTAGTTATAACAATGCTTAGGGTATGTGATCTGCAGTGAGTTGCTACTTTTCAATTTTACTATAGAAAGAGATAATTCACTCCCAAACATAGAATACATTGACCATGTGTACTACAATGCCAGAGATGCCAACATTCAAAATGCCATTTCAGGGACATGTAAGTGACAACATCACAGACAGTACATATCTAAAAAACCAAGACATGTTTGTAAAACATAGATGCCCCCTGAGGTCATTTTGTTTGCCCTCATTACTCTGTTGATAGTACTAAAAGGGGCACTCATGACCTTGGGAAGTGGATGCAGAAACCAAATTCACTAACGTGGCCTTGCGACTGGCAGAAACAATTCTGCAGTGATAAAGCTGAAACCAAATCCATTAACATGGCACATTTGGATTTTAGGACAATTTTGAAAAAAAAAAAAAACCAGCTAGTTTTACATGAAGAAATGACACCGTTGCATTTTAGAAAGAACTCAATGATGATACTTTATTTTCGCATTGACTTTGGGTGAATAAGCAGAACTAATGGACCTGTGAATGCCCACATTCCACGATAGGTATCCCCTGCCCCCTGGTGGCAGAGCTCTGAGTCTCGCTACTTCATCATCTGGCTGATAATGTACACATTATAGCAAAGTACACCTTGCAATTTGAAGAATATGAGGTAATAAATTTGGTGAATTGGCACATCATTAGAGACGGCAGTCTGTAAACAGGTCACGATGATTGGTAAATAGGTCACAACAACAAAGAAATCTGATCTGTTACTGTTCTTTTGATCTTATGAGTCACCAGGAGTTCCATGATAGTATGAAGCATTATTCTGTTGTGAGGACATCTTGGACATTTATACATGCCTGAAATTTCAGGTTCATAATAAAAATGAAAATGAAAAAACACTTTGTATTTTTCTTCATGACATGAAATGAAAAATTTTCGTACAATGTTAACCTGGTCTTATGGCTATCAGAAAAAAACAAAACAAATTCACACATGTGGGTGGATCCATGACTGCCAAATGAAGGTCATGGAAACTTAAAGTGCTCCATGTCAGCACAGGCAAAATATTATTATGCAAGACTTTTGAGGTTCAAGCAATCACATGAATGAACACTGATTATAAGTTAATGCATGCTGACGACTAAATAGGTTTTTGTAATAGACATATAGGTCATAGTGACCCAAAACCCTATCAGCACTTCTTACCCCTGTGAGGTAAGGTACCTTTGTGCCACACTCGTGCTAAATCTGTTCAAGTACATTTTTTTTCAGGGTCCATACGCTTCAGCAGCTTTGAAATTCAAGGACTGTCAAACACTTTCCAGAGGAAAATTTCCAAAATTCAAATACCTCTGATGTGACCTGATTGTGGCAACAATGGAAGATTGGAAAAGTAAAAATTTGTGGATTTAAAGAAAACATTTATCCCCTAAAATAAATTTGCAATGACTTTCAAGGGCCAACTTTGAAGATCAAACAGTTACTGAAAGGGCTTTAATGCATACAAGAAACCTGGATGTTGCGATTAAAAAAAAAACAAACAAACAAACTATGACCAATTGACATTCATATGGATCTAAATACAGACTGACATACAACCCACAAAAATATAAACAAACATGTCTTCCATCAAGAGTACCATAAAAAAATAAGGAACTGGTATGAGATCACTTTCTGGTTTTCCATGGAGTATGTCTTAGTTGTCTGTCAGGATGCAGATGTGTCGATACTTGCCTGCTGAACATTTCTTACGTGTATACCATGATCGGCACCAGGTAATTTTAGCCAGTCATTTGGCAAGCAATGTCTACACGTAGATTTGTCAAAATAAATTAAACAATTTGTAACTTATTAACACAGGGCACGTAGCTTCTTTTATGCTTGCGCTATACTCTACCTAACTAAACCATGTTTTGAATATTATACATTGGTCCCTCTCTTGTAAGACCACCCCATTTACACCAGAATTGTGGCCTTATGAGAGCAGTGGTCTCTTTTGAGGGAGAAAAAAAAACTAGAAACACTATGCCATATTTGCTGCATTGAGAATCAGCCTCCCTGGAAGGTGCGGCTTCTCAACTGGCGGGCTTTAACACTGGGATCATGCATATATCCATGCCACACTTCACAGTTGTGGGCACTGCACATGAAATGTGCACCGCTCCTCCCCACATTGTAATTAGTTATTGTACTTGTTTGGACATAAAACTCAACACCATATAAAAAATATTGATTTATCACACACTCAAAACTTGTCTGCATAAGCACTAAGGGGCTGAGCGGATATGACCACATATTCCATTGAACATTTAACCCAAGCTAATAATGACAACCATTGCCCAAGAAGAAAAGGTTTCAGCCATTGTTCTGTGAGTTATATCAAAATGCCAGTCACTGTTTTATATAGATATGCGTGTGTTCACATACAGGAACTTGTAACCATGCAGCATCAACCAAGAGTACGCCTACTAATGACATCAATTAGTTCCTCCAAATGTCCAGCACTATATGTGCCAATAATCATAAGCTTATTTGTTCAAGAAGACCATCATATGTATTTGCTAGCGAATAGTCCACTTTGACATTTTCTGATATAAAAATTCATGCAAACTTAAAACACGATACAAAACTGCTCGGTTTGTAGGCATTATTACACCGTGGTTCTCATTTTCATACAAAAGTAGTGCGACATGATCATATTGTATCTCTTATAATTAACTGGATCACACAAACACAGAATCTATGACAAGAAAATTATGACCATGGTAATACTTGCTTGCTGACAATTCCACCTTTTTTGTTTGTTTGTTTTCTTTCATAATCAGTAATACAGTTCATCTAGAAGCCATATTATAATGTATACACGCAAGCAACAAACACCATTAAATGCAATTTCTGCTACACGTGCGTATATGTCAAATTCACTGCAGTAGTGATTAATCAATTGTATAGCAGGAATAGTTACCTAGATATTGTCTTTTATAAATCACCCATTTTAAAACATTGCAGAACAGCAACTGCAAGAATTATGGAAACACTTTACAAGACCAGTAGCGGATAGCTGAAGATCTGACCATTTTTTGTATGAGGGCATGCTAATCAGGAGCAGTTTGAACAGTTGCGAGTCACTATGGGTTAACATTGCCACAAAGGATCAGGACTAACGCATGCTGGCCCCACCGGTCGAACAGTCCTGGTGGATGTTCCAGATATTTGATGACACGAGAATGTCACATGCAAGACTGGCTAGTTCTTTGGTTACAACTGACAGTGGCGACACCTTGTGTCATCTCACATAACAAAAGTCAATAATATTCAAGCAACTTCTTGACATTAAATGCACAGCTACATTATTCAAGTATCAATACAGAAACATGCTGGTTTCAAACTACCACCCTAAATGATGCTGTAGTCTTTGTTTTTGATATCATCAACCTTTGGGTCAAGGTCATACTTTCCCCTTGGCCACCAATAAAACAAATAATTGTGAATGGTGTGGGCTTAATTAGCACCATGGGAAGAATCTGAATATGTATACATACATACATTTCCCTACACGTTTGCTTCCCAGAAACTAAATGTAAATCATAATTTCAGATTTAACTCTTTCTGAATTGCCCATCTGGACAGATAGGCCTTGAGACCCATGAAAGGCCTATCCTTCATGAAATCTCATTCAGCACTTAAACAAATTGCAGTCTGTGAAATCAAGAATTTGTACCAGGAACTGTATGGAGATATGTGAAATATAACTTTTCACTGTCAACTGTAAGAAAGCATTTTTTTCGCTAATAATACATGAAAGGGAACCCCATCCCCTAAAACAACACAATTTCCCTGTTTTAATAATCCAAAATGGTATTGCTCATAAAACTGTACCTAGGCACAACCAAACTGTGCTAAGGCTTACTGTGCATCTGTATATTTTGACTTACTGTTTGAAGTAAGTTGCCAAGCAGTCAACCATATTGTATATGAGATGTAGTACTTGTGACATGCACCCTGATATACCCTGTAAGATCTTTTTTTTTTTTTTTTTTTGAGGGGGGGGGGGGCTGATAAGTATATAATAATGCATGGCCTGTTCCATATCAGTATGAGCATCAGCACGGAGAACTTCATATCAGTACGAGCGCTAGTGAGTACTGTTATGAAGGTATGTAATTCTGATGAGTACTGATATGCAACAAGCCATGCATTATTGTGTTTATCATAAGCACTTAATTTTTTCTTGCTAAGTGGCGCCACAAAATGTACTGATATGACATAGCGAATTCCATATTTTGGAGGCAAACTGAACAATATGGCAGCACGTGAGATACGACCCTCACTGAACATCACATATCTCGTGTACAGAATTTGCTATATCTTTATTAAAAACATCTTAGGAATTTGATAGTGAACAGAAATGCATGGATGGAAGGCTGATATGTATACAAGAAGAATATGGCATTGGGGACACAATGTACACATTTCAAATAATATATTAAAAAACAAGAGGCTCATGGGCCTAATGCTCTGCTGACCACCATCACCAAAAATCATTTCCTGAAATGTATTCCCTCCATGTCCTTGAAAAATTCATCAAGGTCATCCATACTTTGCAATGCCAAATTTCTGCATGATATCCATTTGTGGTACATTTGGTATCATTTCCCTTATTCTTTAATAAGATATTGAATAAAATGTCCTTTTCTTAAGTGCTTAATGACCTTAAAAATAGGTCAAGGTCACTCACTCATTGGGACATGGTGACCCAAAAAGTAGATCACCAAGTACAGTTTTATGTACAATATAATCAAGTGCAATTTTACTCTGAATCCTCAATTCTCTTTGCCACAGATGTCCAAGCTACACCCTGCTACTACAAAATCACCTCTTTCAAATTTACAGGCCTGGTGACCTCACAAAATAGGTCAAGCTCATTGACATTAAACAATATAGTAGCATTGAACATGGTCTATACATCCTATAAATTTTGCAATTCTAATCCGATTACTTTTTGAGATATAGAATTTCATATCTTCAAACACATTTATGCGCATAATTTTCATCAAATTACAGGTGGCACTGCTGCTATCATAACCACATGAAACTTTGACCTCCTCCACAATCCGCCTAAATTTCATGGAGATCTGTCAAACATTAAAGATGCTACAGGGGTCACAAGATTTTCACATTTTGACCCTTATATTACATAATACTGCAGGTGGTGCACCAATATCAAACTCAACCTAGATTTCCATACACTTGATAAGTCCTGAAAGTTATATGGGGCTATCTTACAAACTGTGGGCCGCATCTTGCTCACAAGCAAAAATTTTAAAGATGCCTCAATATGGAATGCACTGCCAAAAATGCACTTATGTTATACACTGATCCAATATCTCAATAGCTAAAAGGATGGAAAACATTATGACCTGATGAGGGGAATGGTCTGGGGGATCCCTGAAGCATCGTCTGCTGATAAATCACCCAGTCTCATCATGAACTACAGCCAACACCAGCATGTGGCGGCCCCTACTGGGCACTGTATGTAATGTTCAGTGATGAGCTCCCTTCTTTATCAAGCACAACCTAGGTACCTTGCACCATGAACTATCCTCAAGAAATTAGAACCACAGGGATGGACAGGAGGGCAGACAGACACGAGTGATCTCATAAGCTCTGTGATATTTGGTCTGCAGAGCTAAAAAATACATAGATAAATAGCAGCCATAATGCACAGTAACACATAGAAAGTCCCTAATGATGCTTTTTTGGGGGCATGCTTTAAGGTTGTACACGACTTATCTGGAGTACATCAAAGGCCAGCTACAATATAGATAATGTCTTTGCTCTATTCTCTTGTGTTTTGATATGCTAATTAATCTCATAACATGAGTGATTTTCTGGGATGGAGACCTCAAGTTTGCTGTGACACACCCGAGGCACAATCAAATTACAATGCTCAGTCAGATTCTGGTCATAACATATGCCCAATTAGTCTGTTTTGATCAGTTATCTGCAAGTCCCACGGGCAATTATATATGGTAAATAAATTACACAGATTTTAAATATTACATATATAAAATATACAGTTCTTATTCCAAGTTTTACCATGATGCCATCAGCATGTCACATTTTGTGTTGTACAGGAATTTGCCCCAAGCAAGCCTCTTTATAATGAGGTCAAGGGTCAAAATCAAGGTGGCTTCACTTTGGTATGTGACACACTGCTAAGAAGTATGGGCCATCCAAGTTTACAGTTTAGGAAATGTGGCCGCACAAGCATTTTCTATGATGGGGTCAAAGACCATGGAATACAAGGTGGAGGTGGACTAATTTGGGTACAGTACACAACACACCGTTATCCCAGCAATATCCGCACACAACGTTGGTATATCTCAAGTATGACCGTAGCAGAATGTGAAAATGTGGCCCAGACAAACATGTCAAGATGGAATGTCTGATGGACAGACAAACTGGGCACAACCTATATGTGGGAGACTTAAAAAACAAAAATAAATAAAATAAAATAAAATTAAAAAAAATAAAAAATAAATAAAATAAATAAATAAATAAATAAATAAATAAATAAATAAATGTTTACATTTGTAATAATTATCGACACTTATAAATTCTGAAGTTCAGTATCTTCAAAATTAGTACAGAGGTGCTCAATAAATAAATAAATAAATAAATAAATAAATAAATAAATAAATAAATGAATAAATAAAAAAGAATAAATAAAAATGGCTACTTTATTTCCACAATTGTTCCTGGCAGGCTTTGTTGAGGTGACATTAAATGTCATATCACAGTGATACGTGGCCTTCATACACCTATCGTTGGCAGGCATTCAGTATTGCAATTGACAAAATGGTAGCAATGTTGAAATGTCATTATTCTAATGAAATACCAAGTCCTTTGATAATACTTCACAGGATCAGCAATGATAAACCGTTTGCTTTCCAGTGTTTTCACTGAGTCTGTGTTCTTGGCTCAAGTAGCCCATCATATGACCAATTTGGGGATTGTGATCTCATTATACAGGCGCAATGAGAAAATATTTGTAACTGACATTAAATCCACTTTGTGTATTGCATCACAGTCCATATATGTCACATGCTTCCCACATTTTTTTTTTTTTTTACAGGAATTTTACAAAACAAAATTTGAATTAAAAAGTAGATTATCATGACATTCATTTTACATCATAAGGCTGGCTTTGGCCAGTCAATTGAGTGAAAATGGGTAAAATAAAAAAAAAACTTTGTAAATCCATCTTTTCACTATCTCTTGGCATGGTGCATGTACCTGCATTGGGCTTTTATTAGGCATAACCCTATTTAGCTGCTTTAAAAAAGAAAAAAGAAAAAAAAAATCACACCAGACAGACACCTAGATTCTAAACCCTGAAGATTTCTTGGCCTAGAACAAGTAACTGCATTGGGCTCCTATTACGCTGTGGTCTTATTTAGCTGCTTCAAAAACAAAAGAAAAACAAACAAACAAAAACATAGCAGACAAACATCTAGATTCTAACCTTTCAATATATGTTTGCATGGAGCGAGTAGCTGCAACGGGCTCTTTTTACGTATAGTCTGATTTAGCAGCTTCAAAATAAAACATCACGCCATTCAAACACCCAGATCATAACCCGTTCCCACTCAAAATGCCACACAGTGCCACGATGTGCAAAGACTGTCTGCTCGCACATTTTGCTTCAATTTGATTTGTTCTATCAAAATTTTGCATGTACTTTGTACAAATAGTCGACACAATGACAGGCTCTGGGTTAGCAGCTCTCCTTGGCTCGCTCCAGGGGCGCTGTGTACCAAGGAAAGATGTTTACTCGGCCCTAATTTTACCAACAAAGAGTTAACTTTGCAACAAAAAAAAAAAAAAAAAGAAAGAAAGGAAATGTTCAGTTCAGCTTGTTGCTTTTGTCAGTGGCATCATGGAATTTGCTTACATGAATAACATGGTGTTGGAAGCAAAATACCAATTGAAAACACATGGCAGCATTTATAAATTCAACCCTTTCATCTTTGTGGAAAATATATATTCCTGTTCAAATGTTGGACTTAAACATCTAAATTACAATCACGGGAAGTTTAATTTTTATACATACATTGATTGGGGTGGAAAAGTTGTCATGACATGACTTTGTAGCTTTGGCTTCTTTGTTTACTGATGACATACAAATATTTAACAAGAAGACTGTGAGGGCAGCCTGTGCTCAGCTAACATAGCTATACACAGAACCACCCAGCTTGAGGAGGATATCTTGCATGGTCTGGTGAGGAAAAAACATATACAGGCATTTGACAGAAAAATCATAAACACAACCCAATTATTAGTATTAAAAAAGTGCGTCTTGAACACATTACAGTCTGGGGTACCAAGAAGTGTCTCTGTGCAATTTTGAACAAAATAAAAAATTGACCTAAAAAAAACAGAGAGAGAGAGAGAGAGAGAGAGAGAGAGAGAGAGAGAGAGAGAGAGAGAGAGAGAGAGAGAGAGAGAGAGAGAGAGAGAGAGAGAGAGAGAGAGAGAGAGAGAGAGAGAGAGAGAGAGAGAGAGAGAGAGAGAGAGAGAGAGAGAGAGAGAGAGAGAGAGAGAGAGAGAGAGAGAGGTTGCTGCTTATAGTCTCATGCGAGTCATGGGTACAACTTTCAATGTGCCTGTGATGTTGCATGCACCTTGCACATGTATATGCAAATTAAGATTCAGGAATTGTCAGAATAATTTTGTTCAAGTTAAATTTGAAGCCTTGACCATGCAAAAATGGGTGAAGGTCATTCGTATTACACAAAAATCCTACAATACACAGTTGGCATCAATTTTGTAAGAATTGTTCCATTATTTCTGGATTTTTTCTAATATACAGACTCTATAGGCTGAGGTCATTCATATATGTGCTTCATGACAACATGGGCTTTGGCCCAATGCCCATCTGTTATTAATTTGGTTAGGTAAGTTAACTTTCATGTTATCTTAAGCTTTTCTTACTTACATTAGTATTTAAAAAAAAAAAGTTCCTTTTGAAACACATTACAGTCTGGGATACCAAGAAGCGTCCCCATGCAATTTTGAACAAATTTAAAGTTATCTTCAGTATTTTTTGCCATGAGGAGATTTATGTTTGACAACATTTTTGCCAATATTTACCATGACGCTGCAGACATTGCCACAGGTGCTGAACTCATGCCAGAAATTGGCTTCCCTGCAATCCTACTATCCCACCATATTTCATAAATATCTATAAACAATTCAGAGATATGTCAGCGTGTTTAGAAGATTTTCACATTTTGGCCAGTGTACCCTATTCAACTAGTGATCATATTATGGTCGAGCATGATCAATTATGTTTTGATCATGATCAACAAACGCACCTGTTTGAAACATCACTATGAACTGACTTTGAAACTATCATGATCTTTGATGATCATTTGGCTGTCAGACTAACAAAAATACATTCATACCTGATCAGGGAGTATGAAATACTGTGGGTGTTGCCACCAATATCAAACTGAACCTAGATTTTCATACACTTGATGAAGTCCTGAAAGTCATATGGGCTTACCTTGAAAAGTGTGGATAATACATGTATCCTGTTCACAAGAAAAGAAGTTCATGGACACATAGACATCTGTCACAGCATACGATCTGCAACTGCAGCTTGGAAGAAGTTACAAAAACACATGAAAATTCACTAAAAATTTAAATAAGCAGAATAAAATTAAAAAATTATAAACATCACAATGCCATCTGTGAATCAAATTAAAGTCCATGGATACCTAGAAGTATCTCTGTGCAATCTCCAAGCAACTGGCCAAGCAGTTTGGGAGATTTTTTGTATGATTTTCCCCAAACAATGAAGGACAAAATTCATAAAAAATATAAAAGACGCTAGATCCTAACCATTTGTATATTCTTGAAAGAGAACCATCCAAGGTTCATCCCCATCTACTTTGAGAATCTGGAATACTGCTTTCTAGAAGATGCACTGTATTGTGAAATTGTGATGCATGATGATGGCAGACAGATTGGCCTCCCATAAGCTCAGCTGACTAACATGTCTGCTGAGCTAAACTGAACATCATTTTCTGAGGTGCCATAGGCAGCAGGAAAACATTTGGGTCATGTATAAATTATCTGATTCACGATTCCCTTACAATATGCTCGTAACCCCAGTGTGTGCATCTATTACCTAACTTGATATATAGTATTGATCCTTGGTTCCAGCTACTTTATGTAGTGTTCAATGAATCCCTTTTTGCCTCGTCTCTCCGTTGCTGTGTTTGTAAGTCAAGGTATGTCAATAAAGTAGACTTCTTATCTTTTACATTCACTCCATAGCAAATTCCACTGCAAAAAAATAGCATTATCTTACAACCAAAAAGGCAAAAGAAATTGATCTGCAAGCTAGCCTGTTATTTGTTACCAACGTAACTTCAATTGTAATGTGAGCATGTTGGGTGGAATGATGAGCAACTGGGCCTCATATAAACCGTGCTCACTGTCATGTCTTGGTCTGCACACAATTAAGTGGCAAATTACGAGTCAGTTCGGGGGAAAAATTCAAGATTTTCATCCCAGTCTCCACCAACAAAATTCATTTGCGTCTTTTCTTCTTAAAAAACCCACTGTCTGCCTGGTGTCTGTCTGAACACAGTGTTCAGCTTGAGGGGGACCCAGTGTTGAGATTATCAAATGAGGGTCGGTAAGGGGTTTCCCGTATTGGCGTACTGGGGCTATTTATTTACCGTACTGGCATACTGGAAGCCCTCTTGTTTTACGTACTTCGTACTATCCAAAATTTGGAAAGATTTTTATTTTCCGTACCGCGTACTCTAGAAAAATAATAACCTGTACCAGCGTACCAAAACCCCCCTTACCCCCCTTCTCCAATCATGACTTTTTAAATTCTTCTCCTTGGCCATTTTTCTTCTCTTTAAATTCCAATTCCAACTGCCCAATTTTCCCAACAGAAACACAAATTCAAAATATACAACTTCTTTTATGTCCCAGTTATGCTGGCCACATTTATGTGCGACATGTAAAACCCATGTTTTTGAAAGCACTGTAGTGGCCACACTAAAAATCTGAACCCAGTGTTTTCAGGGTAAAATTGAATATTTTACAGTTTCCATAGCTGTCATCACTTGGGTAAATGAGTCAGTGTTTGTTCTAATGGCATGAACACAGATTAATTATTGTACCAATGGTGTAACTTACGACTACTTCACATTAAAATGAAAGAACACAAAATCAAACTGATTTCTGATTTGAACAGTGTGTCAGTTATTCCATTTCTGCTTCTCTAATGTTTAAGTAGTATCAATAACCCTAGTCTAATCCATGTGTTTAATAAAGAGTCCCGTCTTCTATAAATGTACCTATTTTCACATGTATAAATTTTCCCACTTTCTGCATTTAAGGCAATTAGCTGAAGTCCCCCTTTGACAACTTAGCTCATACATGTAGGCCCTAAAAACCTAATGTGTTTAAATATCATTTATCTCTGTATTTTGTCTGTATTTTCATGGCTTCATGCCATCAGCAAAATGAGCAAAAATATAATATACATCAAAAAATCAAAAAGATTTTACACTATTGAAAGTTTTCATCCTGTAAGTTATTTGGCTGTATGGGTCTACTTTGTTGAAACTTACGTAAACCATACTATACATCATCATTATGCACATACATGTACATCTACAAATAAGTGGCAGTTTTGTTGGGATGTCAAATGTTGAAGGTTATGCACAGTAAGTACTTGGATCTGGCAATACAAAAGTCTAGAAGTACTATGCTGGTTATATTGCATATGGTACTACCCGTGGGCACAAAATTCAACACATAAACACTGGGCAAAGTTATTTAACATTCTTAGTGAAAAAAGCCATAAAAACTGGCCCAAACTGCACGTTATTTTGTCATGCTGCAGTTGATGTGTTACACGTCCATGTTCTGAAGACATGGTAATGGCATTGTGGGATTGGCGATGTACTAATTCATTGCAAGGGTATTTTGATTAGTAACACTCAGTGTGATCTATATTAACATACTAGTGACTGAGCTTTCCGCCATGGCCTACAATATAATATAGTTGCCTCATGATCAATGAAAGTTTCATTAACCCTTTCTGGCTTGAACTGGCTAAAATTGGCCGGTGGGTGCTAAGCCCAACCCCAGAGAGAACAGCTGTTAAGTCAGTCTTATTAACCCTTTCAATGCCAAATTTTGGACTGAGTCAACAGATTTTCCTGGCGTGCATTGGCCACAATGTGCCGAGAAAAGCTGTTGACCTGGGGTATTTTCTCTAGAACTATAGGCATGATGGTACTTGAATGAAAGGTCTTTTTATGAGGAATACGAATCTGGGATCCCAATGATAATTCAGACCACTTTGACTTGAGTAGATTGACTAAAGACGTGACTGGCACTGAAAGAGTTATGTCGAGGCAACTGGGTTAAAACTCTGACAAAACTCTTCTATGTGAAGCAAGTTATCCAGGAGAACTACTTAACTCTAACTATTACTGTCCATCATTTTACATTAAACTTTCAATGCCAGTAAAATACGAAAATGTACATTTAAAATTTTGACCACAAAACGGGATTTCCCTTGTACCATAACATCACGCTGCAGTATTGAGAAGTTTACGACTTTCTGTATGATTCCTGCTGTTTTTTTGTACCTGTCCCACATGCAGATTATGCAATAAGTTTTTACAAAAAGAATATACAAAAAATATGTTCACATACCTGTATGTGGCCCTAATATCTACCAAATAATTTATCTCATGTTAAAGGCAGATAAAGTGCACTGATTGGATAAAGATAGTAGGTAGGTCTACGTGCTGTGCCTTGGTGTACGAAATTCATATAGCATGGTAAGCGGAGCTTAAAAATTTGTACCATGGTAGCCTCATTTTCATTTTGAAGCAGATGATGAATGTTTGCCATGGCAAACCAGTGCTGCTTTGCCAATGAGGAAGATCTGGCATTAAAAAAAAAAAATTGATGCCCAATTGTGTGCCTTTAATATGAGATAAAAGCATCACAGCACGCACAGCAATGGTACACGAGATTTGGTCACCTCAGCAAGCTGTGTACCATGGAGCCAATAGCATCAAACGGATCTGTGTGTGTGAATGTGGGAGGGGCGCATACTTGTCCACCTCGCGTCAGGGGTAACTTCCTGCCAAACCACCCACCCTTGGCCTGCACATAACTGTGGTACCTGCTGTATGTGACCACTGTCATAAGAGACCACTTGTTCTTTATGACTACATTTCTGGGGCTGCAGAAGTCATTTTCTATGTAAATTTACCTTTGGTGAAAGACCACCTGTTGTATGAAACCAGTCTTTCTTGGCTACAGGAGTAGTCACACACAGCAGGCACTACTGCCCAGTCCAAAAGCACGTAGCATAAATAGTTTAATTATGGGTTGTGTGAAAATTTGCAGGCACACTTCTCAAGTTAACTTCAGTAGCCAATGGTCAGTGTCAAACCTGCATAATTAGCATGCATTGTGTGGTTTAAAAAAAAACCTCACCTTTTCAGAACAATTTAATGGACAATCTAATTATCTAACTTTTCTGAGCTGCTTGTCATTAGTAGTTGTGTGTTACCTTGGCAACAGGCCAAGAGTTCACATGGATCATGGGAGTATATATAGCTAGACATGCACATTACTTAAAAATGTCTGGAGCTTGATTGAAATACATCTCACACTTTTACTAGACATCCCTTGTATAACATCACAAACTTGAGTGATACATGCCAATTACCTCAATACAGACTGACATTTGTTTTACATGAAATAAGAAAAGTACAGAAAAACGTTCTACATTCTTTTCAGAATACTCATCCATTCTGAACTTGTAAACATATTTATTTTCAATGGTACATATTTTCACATTCTTAGCTTTTGTATTTCACACATTTCCTGGAGGCTTTGAATTTGCTATGTTGAACACAATACCAATCAAACCTGTGTTTTTGTCTTCATTGACATGAAAAAAAAAATAACCCAATACTCCACCAAACAGAAGTAGCTGGTCCACAGTATTCGCACCATAATAACGTGCTATGTAGCAACTTCCGTATCAAACATATAATGGCTTTTTTGGCTCCCTTGATTGCATGATATGGTTACGATTTCATAATTTACGCACATGAAAATGTAATGTATTCATACTATAATTGTTTCCCCAACTTTTGCATAGGACTATACTTCCAAAGCTTGTGTGTTTGAACACATCATATTTTCTTCAAGAAGAATGTTGAGGCTATACACAATACTTCAGGGCAATTTGATTTTGGAACAATGTTTTATTAAGGTAAATGGGCCAGGCAGGTAACAGCAATAAGGAGGCACAAAATTAATCTTTTGGGGGCGACCTAACCCTTTTCAGAAACCAAGGTTTATGCAATACTGTACACATGTATTCTGGTGCCTAGTTTACATGCATGTGCCACAGTTCAGCTATGATGTTGCTAAAGTGAGCACATTTCTCCTGTTGATGTCCTCTCTTTGCTGGACTGTGAATTACATCCATAATTCCAGTTGATTCGTGCCCAACTTTTTGAGCAAGTTATTTTTCCTAATGTGGGAAACAAATTCACTGGGGGTGCATAAACCTAAGCTTAATAGGGAGCACGGGGGAGGGTTGTTCACATTCCATCTCAGGAATAGGAAGATGTCTAGCAGTATAAAGTTGCAGTGTTATTTTCTTTCAAATTAAAAAAGTGTGGTTTAACGTGCGGAGAAAAATATACTTTCTGTTTTCCATAGTCCTTAAATCTAATATTGTCTGTGTAATGTAAATGCAGACATTTCGCACATTATTGTGAGGTTAAGGACCCTTTTTGTCCACAGTTTCATTTACTTTCAGCTGAGAATCCTGGAAATGTAACTCTAAATACCAAGAATGGTTGAATCAACCATTTTAGAATATTGAATTATACGAAAAATGAGTTAAAATTTGTTGAAGATACCATCTTTGGCTGATAACATTCTTACCTGTTATTAAAGACATGGCAAAATAAACCAAAAAAAAATATTGCTTTTACCCCATTGGCTTAAGAGATAACAAAAACACATATTGGATATTGATAACAAATGGAAAACAGATTTTACAGCAGATTATTCATGCTGTTCTTGTTTAAAAAATCCCCCCCCCAAAAAAAAAAATTCACCACATGGTAATGGACAAAGCTTAGTCTAACTAATTTTAACTGTTTCTGGGCAAATTTTGGCAGTCATCTGAAAAGATTACATAAATTTTTGGTACACCCTATGAACCTGGTGGTTGCTGCCTATTAGCAAACCATTTGCTTTATTCTTTGCTTGCAGCGGTAATCCTATCTTGTGCTTCTCTCAGACATAGCGGTTCAATGCCAGATCCTCTTGAGAAAAACTGCAACTAAAATCTCTCAAAACAAAAAGAGACTTGCCACCAACTACAGGTCACTGTACAGCAGCCGAAGCTTTCCTTTTTATTCATCTTTTTTTTTTTTTCATTTGAGACGCATGTGTTGACCCATCAGTGACTGGCTATTGATGTATGAGGGTCATGTCCCACCCCATTTCCCGTTAAATAAGCCAAATCCGGCTGTGGGTCAAATGTTGTATGCTTCAATGTTTTAAGACTAATTTCAACAGTGACGAAAAAGCATTTCATGTGAACCCTATCAACATATTAAGTGTCCTTTCTATGTCAAGGAAAGCTGTTGACTCAATTTTAATTCGTGGTGATGGAAACTTAAAAGCTCATACCAGCACCAGCACAAAGGGCAAACGGTGATGTCATAAGAGATGCCACTGTCAATGTGACATCACTCCAGCTTACGGGGTGCAGCCATTCCACTAAGTACCTGATGAGCCCCAGACAAGAGAGAAACTTGTCAAACAACAAAGCAGTACACATGGTACACACACCAGTGTTCTGGTTTTTGCCAAGTCTTCCTGCTTTTTAAAGTACCCAAATTGTGCCACAAGTCACAGCATATGGTATAGTGATAGTTTGTTGCCTTTTCTAATGAATTATAAAAATGTAAGTAAATCATTGCAGCATTTACTGGCTCCCCCCCCCCCCCCCCCATCAACTTTGCCCACTTGCTACGTCAGCCCCTCGTAACCTGGCTGAAACAGTTCACACTTTATCGATCATTAGCCTACATTTACTTGCAGGTCATACCTAAAATTTGAACCAAGACTATTACTCCTGTAACATAAAGACCTACACAGGAAAAAAAAGGTCACGCTGCCATCCTAAACCTGTACTTGCTATGAGCCATACACTTTTGCATACATAGGTTCTATGTAAAAATATACTGCAGTTATGCACTTAACCCCAGCTCTTATGCCTGTTTTCCTGTTGCAGTCAATATATATGATGTCTTACTGTATAAAGTCAATTACCATCAAGTTAGAATGAGTATCAAGGGGTCGCCTGTAACTTTGAAAATACTTCTCTCACTTACAAAAGTGACTTTGGAGTCTTTAGTGGAGCACATGAAGGGTTACACAGACCCTTTTCATGAACGTGGCATTAAATCTGGATGTACAATTATATAATTATCTGGCTGGTATACAGTGGATGCTCTCATATCAGAATTACAGTTCTGTGCTTTTTAGTCTTTAACCTTAGAGGGACTGAGTCAACAGCTTTCTTTAGTACACTGTGCCTGAAGACAGCCAAGGAAAGCTGTTGACCGATTCTCTTATATCCTTTCTTCAAAGACAGCAGAAGATAATTACAACACTCAGGAGAGCCCTCCTAGTACCAGGTACATGTGGTTTCAATGTGCAAAATGGGAAAAGTTGCATGCCCATACTTGAGCACCAGCCTCCCACAGAGTTAAAACCATTTAACATTCATTCAAGGTAGCAGGTTGTGCACATTTGAGAGGGCTTGATGCTACACTTTAATCACAAATCATTTATGTAATATCATGGCAGTTACCCGAGGAATTTTTAGTGAACTATTAATTTCCATACTGTTGTAAGTCATATTTAGCTTTTGATGGTGCATATACATACTATCAGTCAGACCCATCAATATTGGTCTATTATGCCAGGTATGTATGAAAGAACATGTAGCTTGATATCAAATTTATGGTTTGGGTTATTGTGGACTTTTTTTTTTTTTTTAACATTAAAAACTTACAAAAGTCATGTTCCCCCCACCCCCCTCCTTACTACATTTCACTTTGCCCTCTGCCTGGACACCCAACATGAAACAGCAACATTACCACCACCAGCACACAGACTACCAAAGACAACTCTAACCAGTTTGTTTACCCCCCCCCCCCCCCCATGATGCTTACGCAAACACATTTCATCAACATCATTGTTTGCCTCAAATGCACAGCATTTAATATACACCCTGAACTTATGAACGAACAGGCACATGAAGGTTTCAGCTGAAAATAAGGAAGATGCTGAGCGAGCTCAACCTTGAATTCAGACAAAGTGCATTTTGGACACTGATGCCCTTTTTTTCTCTCTTAAATGTGTGCAAAGAAATGGTATCCTTAAAAGAGAAAACATTTTCCATATCTGAAATTACAAAATATAGCAATCAAAACATTAACAAAAAACATGTCAAAAAGACTTGTGGACTGTCATGTGGTATCTGTGTGTTGTATAAGCAATATTTTTCCCCTTGGAACTATGAAATGGGGTAATTTTGTAAAAGGATTCATTAGTCTGTTTTTTGTCTTTTTTAGTGGTGCTATCACTTTAATTGTAGCCTAAAACCTCTGCAATGAAAGATTATTCTCTTGTCGAAATTTAACTCTACCCACACTCAGTGCTTTTAAGTTGGGAAATCTGTAAAGCGTGAGGCTGCCAAGCCAATGTCAAACAATGACCTGGGTGGGGTGAGGGTCAGGGAAGTCTAATGAGGGCATGCTCCTGCCTCCCTCGCCCTGGGAATTTTTTAAAATTGTGAAGTTGACTGGTACAATTGGATGCATGTTAGAGGCGTCATTTCACATTTTCGTCCCAAATTTTGTTGAATTACATCCAACATACAACTAGTTAATAGTATGTACAAATACATAGGGCTTCCTGAGGCTCTAAATCAAAGTAGTGTCTTTGAGGGAAAATACGTTTATACGCACCAGAAGTTGATATCCTGGTGTGGGGACACATGACACTGGAGTGCACTGGTCTCATGCTCAATGCATGAAGCCTGCTAAGTCTGCTCACTGACTGCCTACCCTAACCCTCCCCCCCCCCCCCATGAGGTGAGGGTGAGGGTGAGGGTGAGGAAGGGAGTGAGGGAGTTTGGCTCACTATTCCATTGTCTTGGGATAATTACTGTGAAACATGAAGTGTACAAATGCCCTGTGACACACTTATGGGGTGTACTTAACCTTAATATGCAACAGAAATAAACTTTAGGGAAACCAAAATGCAAGCTTCCCTTCACAGCAATATCTGTTGTGTTTTATAAATTAGACCTGGTGTGAAGCATATTCTGGACTCAAATGAACTTAGTCCCTCACACTGTCTACAGATGGCACCACTGATGTCCTGCCAGGATTGCCACTTTCACTCAAAATCACAAGCCACAAACTCTTGTGGAGGTTTCACTTTCAGGGGCTTCCCTTTCGGGACCAGTATGCATAACGTCATAGCACTCTAGGCTATACTACCTGATCATTCCCGGCTGAGAGATAACACACAACAGTTGTCAGTCTCAAGTGTGTGGACTAAACTGGACTACAAAAATACGGTTTGGTGTCTCATTACCCGTGTTCAATGGTTTATTTCACACAACATAGGCCTTCTCATATCTACAAGGCTGACGTAAGCCTTGGCTCACAGTCAAATAGAGCTCACGTATGGTCATCCACCTGCAAAGAAGCACACATGTGTGGGGTAGCTGGCCAGGCTACACTCACTGCTCAAGTTTTATTTACATTTCAAACTATTCACAACAACACTGTTGCGACCGTGACCCTATTGCCATGTAGGTCTATAGACCTCAGCAGGCATAAGAAATGACCACACCATTTTACTGGGTCCAACAGCAAATGATGGGCAAACATGGCCACCCCTGAGACATTTCATGCCTAAAACTGGTCAAACCAGGTTATCAGGATTCTGGGTCACATATTTGCACTGTTTCTACCCATTTACCTCCTTCCATGCCATTAGATGGAGGGCTCAGCTTGCCTGGTCTCATGTTAACTTAATCTGTACTGGTCCTTCCATCTTTTGACAACTATGCCTAGCAGATCAGGTTAATTACTGGTCTGCAGTGAGAATGCTGCAAACTCCCCTCCCCCCTTAATTTGACAGCAAGAGTGTCATATAAAATATATGTATGTCATAAATCGATTGTTATGATCCAGACATGGCCAATATTTAAGTGAGGAGACTCTTCTTTCTCAATGAGGGTGGCAGAGAAAAAATGTGTTTCTTTGGCCCTATTTGGAACCCATGGCCTGTCAATCCAACAAACATGTCACATATCTGTGACACTGGCATATTAATTTCATTCAGCTCTAGCATCTGGTAGACTGGGAGCCATTGTGATTGACGTAGCAGTTACATCATAACATGGTTACGTTGTCCATACCCGTGGTCACGTTATCTTGCCCTTTTATAGGCCGATGTGTCTAATGCTGCATTCAGTTTCTGTCCAATCACAGACCAGCGAGTTGGAACAGAGACCAACTACCAGCAACTAGTAAACACAGATTTATGTTTACCCTGCGGTTGAACAGAACTCGCTTGCCTCTGACGAATCCAGTTAAGGATGAAATCGGTCAGGTACTTGGCATACCATGTATGTACTTTCATCAACACCTGCCTTGTCTTCTTTTTGTTTCATGAAATGAAGTTTCATATGTGACAGCAAAGCACACAGTTCCTGCAGCAACAAACAGCACAAAAATTAGCAGACATGTTTCAATGAATTGTGTTTCATCATTGATGTTTCTTGTTGGCTATGGTCTTGATAGGAGTGTTGAGACATGTTAATTTACAACCCTTGCTTTAGTTATGATCCAACAATTAAAAATGTAATAATAATATCTCCATCCTTTTTGAGAGGCACAAGTACCCATGTACCAGTGGGTGTTTGTATACATACATGTATATATATATGTACGTCTATAATTTTAAAATTTATCGTGTGCATTTTTCTTATTTTGGTTTCAGCCCCAAATGAAAACAGAAACAAATCCACTTAGTTCGTTGTGTTGGGATAGAAGTACAAATATCCAATCACTGAAGTTCAGAAGTGTCTGTTAACATGGTTCCCTGTGAAGTGCACTTCATTACCTCATCTCAATGCCAACTGTGTTCTGAATTAACCCTTTCCCCCTCAAACCGGCCAAAACCGGCTGGTGGTCAAATATCGTCTGCTTCAGTGTTTTCAACTAATTTCAACAGTTATGAAAAACAATTTGACTGAGAAATGTACACGAGACTTATCAAGAACACATGCCCCAGGTCAACAGCTTTCCTTGGCATGGGTTGGGCACTTAGTGCCCAACCCATGCCAAGGAAAGCTGTTGACTCAGTCATAATTCAAGGCGGAAAGGGTTAACACCAGTTTCCATTCTTAGTTTCAGTGTTGCCAGTTATATTATGGTATTATGATGAATGGATTTCCTTTTCACGGTAGTTTTTCACTTGCATCGTTGGCGGCCTTTAGTTTATCCTGCTTTAAAGTTAACCATTTAAGCGTGCGGTTTTGGACTGAGTCAACACCTTTTTCGCAGCTTGATGCAGGCATAAACTGTGCTATCCTGCTTCTTGACCGGTAGTCTGTTTTGGTTTTTTTGTTTTTTTAATGGAATCACCACCATACTGGTCCTCAAATGTAAGCTTTAAAAAAAAAAAAAATTAAGAACACGAGTACATAATGCCTGTGGTAATTCAGATGAGTATGGGTACTTCTTTTGTCACGCTTGGTGCTAAAACAGTAAATAAGTATTATGTCATTGCAGCAAACTGATACAAAAGGCCTCAAGAATAAATCCTAAGAGTACATCATAATGTTTGCATCGGTTTCTGTCTGAGGTGAAGAATACAAGTCTTTGCAGCATAAAAATGTATTTGGCTCCCAATCAGAAGACCCCCCCCCCCTTATTCCTAGATATAATTAGATTTTATTTTGTTTTGTGTTTGATTTCAATATACATATCCAATGCTCACATGTGTACATTACTGGTACATATGCTATGTTTACACTTTTCAGTGCCAAATCTTGGTCGGAGTCAGCTGCTTTTCTTGGCGCACATTGCACCCAATGCACGCCAAGAAAAGCTGTCGACCTGTGATAATCTCTCTGGAACTATAGGCATGCTGGTACTTGAATGAAAGATCTTTTCACGAGGAATAAGAATCTGTGATGTTCACGGTAATTCTGACTAGTCAAACTTAAGTATATTGACTTTAGTCATGATTGGCACTGAAAGAGTTAATCATATGAACATCAAGCAAAAGGGGTCACAACTCCTCACTCTGTCACTATTTTTTGCATTGCTTCATCAACAACACCTACTTTAGGTTTCTTCTAGCTTCAAACAAATCAATGCCACATCTGGGTCCACTTACATGATGATTATGCAAATGGAATTGCGCCTATCTCGGATATTAAAAAGGTGAAAGGTCCTTCCTGGTTAGAAGTCAATTCAAATCAGACGGCTGCCCCAAAAAGTTACTCTTGAGGTGGAACTGGGCACTTACAATGGTAAATTGGAAGTATCGTGTCTCATTCATGTTTTAAACATTTCTTGGAATCATTACTGTGCTCATAATGACATACAACATTGTACATACGTATTACTTAGCATCAATACTCAGTCTCTCTGTTTATTGGACCTCTGAATTAATAAGAAAGCTCTTTTTCACAGAGTGCATATCCACTTAAAATGACTCATTGCACAAACTGGATTTTTTTTTACTATGTCTGGGTATTTGCAATTTTTGTGACATTACCATGGAGGCAGCATTTATTTTATCACGGATGCTACCCCTAAAGTGGGGCTTTGGCGACAGCACTTACTCTTTCAAGGATAGTGCCCTTAAACTAGGGCTATTATCTCATGGTGGAGTGGTCAAGTGCACCTGAAAAGATGTATTGTTTGGGTGTTATTATATACAGTATTGGCGCAGTGTTACACTTGATAACACAGCAGTCAAATCGCGTACAAATTTTACTCATTTCAAATAATCTCTGAAGTATTTGTTGATGTTTCTTCGTGAGACTGTGCAGCAAATATGCATGCATGCATCCATTCACAGTTGATTGTGACTGACCTGCTGGTTACTAACACCTATATAGCCTACATGAAGTATCTCCTCCCACAACCCATTATCATGGAAGGCAGTCTGTCACAGACCTCGCTTCGTGATCATACTGGGGGATAATTTTAAAAGTCTCTGTCATCACATTTGAGGCAATACGCATGTTCTTTTCATCACCTAAATGTTTACGATAAATCCTGTCTTAGAGGGTTCTCAGCAATTGTAATTTGTCACGTTGTACAATTATACTACTTTTCAAATGGCAGCACACCTTTATGTTCCCAGAAAATCCCATTTATGGGCCTTGAACGGTTCGAGTTTTTAGCTCTCATCCACTAGGGTGAGAGCCATTAATCCTGTGTACTAGCTTATGGCATTTTTGTGACTTTGCTGATCTAGTAGCAGACACACATATAATAAAGTTATAATTACTATAAAAAATTGTCCGCAATGAAAAGAAAATATAAAGGTATGCAGTAGCTTTTGGCTTACAGCTCGAGGTAATGATAGACTGGTCGACACTTTTAGATCAGAAACCAGAAAAACAAAAAAAACAAACAGAAGCCACCCATCACCTAATCAAACAAAAGCCACACGATACATATACAAGACATATTTCATAAAAGGAACCATTATGCTCCGACTTGCTGATGTAATGTTTATGGTCAGACCTGGATTTGGGACACTACGCAGCATGACACTCACCATATCCGTGAAACAATTAGGCCCATTCTTTTCTCATATTTTGTTGAAAATGTGGACCGACCAATGGCCATGCAGTATTATCCTTGCTTTTATTGTTGTTCAAAAATGGCAACTTTAGGGAGCTTGCTCTGTATTCTTGTACATACTTTCATGGCCGCGCAGATATACATGTATTTACCACCTTTCAATTAAGGTAATTTGGTATGTTCCAGAGAACCAGTCAGAGGCCAAAATTGTTGGTCTCGCAGAGTAATCCATACTGAAATAAACCCATATAAAGAGTACATAATTGGACAGGATGTGGTCCTTAAATTTTAATTGTATGTAAACTGTGAGAGTCTTACCTTAATTGCTTGATAAACTAAATTTAAACTGCGACATGCACAGTGCCCTTGGAATGCACCACTTACTGGTGTAACCAAATTCCAAAATGTCTGTAATTTATTAACGGTCATGCATCTGTCTAAATTTGTGCGTGACAAATCTTCCTACCACTGCTTACCTTGCAGTCAGGAAGACGTAAATATACAATAACTACTTTATGCCATCACTTCAGTTTTTAAAGTCTCTGTAAAGTAAACACTGATACAAAAAATCTGCACGACATTCCTGTAGCCATATACTTAGCCAGGAACTCTATGCAAACATTACAAAATGTGCTTCACACAATAGGAAGTTATCGGTGTGCACCTGTCGCCATTAGCTTATGGACCTCCTTTTTTTTTAAAACCTACAATTACCATCAAATTATTACAGTTTATGTACGTTCACAATTTATGTATCATGTCCTTTAAAAAATAAGTTCTTTGCTTGAATTTATTATAATACTTTTTATCTTGACAGGCAAATTTTATTATGGCCGACTGATTCTTCACGGGCATAACTACAGATCCTTAAGGTAATGTGAAACCTTAAAATCTGCTTTTTAAAAAAAAGAAAAAAAGAAAAATTAATCCTAGTAGCAAACCATGGATAGGTACAGAGTTCCTAACCAGATGTGAATCTTGGTACCACTCCTGTATGACCAGCTGCATTTTGTCAGTCTGAGACACACTGCTTTAACCCTTTCACTGCCAAATTTTCAACGGAGTCAACAGCTTTTCTCGGCACGCATTACTGAAAAAAGCTGTTGACCTGGGGTATTCTCTCTGGATCTACAGGCATGCTGGTTCTTGAATGAAAGGTCTTTTTATGAGGAATACAAATCAGAGATCCTAATGATAATTCAGACTACTTTCATTTTAGTAGATCGACTTTAGACATGAATGGCACTGAAAGAGTTAATTATTAATTTTTTGTGGCTGACAACATCTCAGCAATTCTTGAGAAAAACTGTTTCATTAACAAAATACAGGATTGTAAAAAATGACGAGACTGTCTTCTGGGACGGGGGGGTATCAAAATATGAGGTAATTTACAACTTTGTCCCTTTGTGTCATGAAAACAAGAGAAAAAATAATTCACCACTTTCACAAATCAAGATACAACAAAGCTTGCAGTGTTCCTTAGTTTTAGATATTAAAAAAATGTCAACCAGAACAAATTTCAACAGTTTGTGATGTACATATGCATGCAACATTTGCAATTTTCAAGAATGAACAGATTCAAAAGATTCTTGTTGTTTTGGAAATATAGAATTATTCTGTTTACAAAGGATATTTCTGAGATGTACGACTTGAATAGAAGTCATTTTCATGTTTATATTACCTCAGAGCTCTCCTATTGGTCATCTCTACCTTCATGCTCTACCTTTATGCTCTCCTATTGGTCCTCTCTACCTTTATGCTCTACTATTGGTCATCTATACCTTTATGCTCTCCCATTGGTTATCTGTACCTTTAAGCTGGGCTCCTTTCGGTCATCTCTACCTTTATGCTCTCCTATCGGTTATCTCTACCTTTAAGCTGGGCTCCTTTCGGTCATCTCTACCTTTAAGCTCTCTTATTGGTCATCTCTACCTTTAAGCTCTCCTATTGGTCATCTCTACCTTTAAGCTCTTCTATTGGTCATCTCTATCTTTATGCTTTCCTACCTGTTATCTGTACCTTTAAACTAGGCTTCTTTCGGTCATCTCTATCTTTATGCTCTCCTATCGGTTATCTCTACCTTTAAGCTGGGCTACTTTCGGTCATCTCTACCTTTAAGCTCTCCTATTGGTCATCTGTACCTTTAAGCTCTCCTATGGGTCATCTGTACCTTTAAGCTATCCAATTGGTCATCTCTACCTTTAGGCTATCTTATTCCTAATCTATACCTTTAAGTTCTCCTATTGCTGCTTGGTATTTGCACAGTAATGCATGTTTTAGTGCATGTTCAGGCTGGGAGTCTCAGTGTATTGTTTTCACATCTGTGTAGAGTAGAACATCTGAAATCTTTGTCCTTTGGTTTAACTTTTGTAAGCAGTTCACATACGTGCATTAGTAGGAAATTTGAACACAAGATGTTAACTATAGCCATTTCAATTTCAAGGAAGGCTCTTTTAGATTATACATGAAGTGTATCATTGAGCATAATAATTATTATAATCAGTTTCCAGAGTGCTGAGGTCACATGATCAATGTTGAGTCTATTTAGTTTCATATATGTTGAGTTCTTTTTAAGCAGTTCACTGTGACAAGTATGTGCCTAATCGCACCTAATGTGGCAAGCACGCAACAAATTGCCACATATTGTTCCCCACTGTGACACCGTAACAAGTATGTGACAGAAGTGGGACCCAATTTGCCAACATGACATGCGTCATCATTAATCTTGTGTAACATGGCTGACATACAGCGTTCCACTGTGGCATCATGGACTCATAGTTTGTCACTGTGACATACAGTGTGTCATCATGCTACCAACCATGGAGTCGCAGTTTGCCACTGTGACACCATGGAATCATGATGTGCCACTGACATACAGTGTGCCATTATGATACCATGGAGTCATGGTGTGTGACATACAGTGTGCCATCATGATACCATGGAGTCATGGTGTGCCACTGACATACAGTGTGCCATCATGATACCATGGAGTCACAATTTGCCACTGTGATACCACGACATAATGGTGTGTCACTGTGATACCATCACATAATTGAGTCACGGCATGCCACTGTGACATACAGTGTGCCATTATGATACCATGGAGTCATAGTTTGCCACTGTGATAGCATGACATAATGGAGTCACGGTGTGACACTGTAACATACAGTGTGCCACCCTGACATAATTGATGGTGTGTGCTCTGTGTGTATCGTCGACACTTGACTTGTTTACCGAGCACTGCCAAGATGCAGTCAACAATTGCCGCATGAAAGGCTAGGGACTTAAGGTTTAACATGGCTGCAAATTTTAGGAGGAAAATGTGCCCTATAAACCTGCAGATTTTAGGAGGAAAATGTGCCCTATAATTAGGAGTCAAGCTTCCTTCTTCATTTGTCTGGTCTTAGATAGGACTGCATATTGTTGTATAAAACATTTTGATAACACAAGTTTCAGGCCTAGTGAGACAATTTTTGTGTACTTCCACAGTATGTTCATGTATGAGGACAGACAGGGGGTGGGGGGAGGGGGGAACACTGTACTCCCCCCTCAAACTTTCTATTATGTTAAAGTAATAATAATAAATACATCTATGTGTGATACTCCCAACTCCTGATTTTCTTCAACTGATTCAATTGATATTTTCCAATTTGTGTGCCACACACAGTATGACCTTAGCGGTAATGTGTCAATTCTTCCAGTTTGGCTTGGGGCTTTAACAGTTTCTTAATTGCAAGTGTATGCATGGCAGCACTTGGTAACACATGTACACATTCTTGTGCTTGTTCTGCAACAGCTGTGCTGCATCTATTGTGCCACAGTAGACTCTGCATCACAATGGAGCGTGGCATCACCTGTGACAATATTTTTCAGTTTTGTAAATACAAGTTATATATATCCTGCAGCTGCTGTATGGAGCTCCCTTTTAATACACAATTACATTTAAAAAAAAAAAAAAAGTAGGAGTGAAAACACCCTCAACTGTTGTTAACATGAAGTTGTACAGAGCACATGACATGATGATGTCCAGCAAATGACCGTTAGCTGGCCTATAATCATGAAAATTACAAAATATCACACCATCTGTAATACACGTACAAGTTAACGAGAACAATAATCGCACACTTTAAACACATGTATACTTTCCTTGACAGCATTTAACATGATGCTTTGTCGGTATAATCACATGAAAGTTTCACTGTTAAACCTTTCACTTGCTCTCTACAGTGACAGTAAAGGTCGGAGTCATTGGTTTTTGCATTTTCTGGGACATCATGCTGCAGCTGCCATTAGGCAGCTGCTGCATGACGTCCCTGACTTAAAAACACCATTCTCAGACCGGGCATATTCGTACTTGAATGAAAGGACTCTCAACTTCCCCTGTAATATTAGCTGTATATTATGTGATTTTTTTTGTTTTTGTTTTTAACTTATCTGGAATGAGTTCATTATGGATGAATGACACAACAGCAGGTGTTTTCTGCTTGTTGCTTCAGTGAGCTTGGCTTCCAAAGCTCTGTCTTCATAGGTTACACATAGCACAGAGCATCACATATTTTTCTCACACATTATGGCCCATATATTGTACAACATTTTGCCACTGTTCATCTTTAACACCTAGGCATTTTTCACACACTCAACATGACTTTATCCTTTCTGGTGAAAATTAAACTGTCACAGTTGAATGGTTTTAGAGAACAAACTTTGAGTCTCCATTTAATCATAAGTATACAGATTTAATACTAGTTGGTAGCAGATGCCTTTTGCCCTTAATACATCCTCCACAAACTTGGCACATGGTGCCCAATTAGGCCCTATCTCAACAATAAGCCTAAATTTAGTTGGTGTAGGAGGCAATGTCTATGTGTACCTGCCTGTAACATGGGTGGCTTTATGAAAATGGGCTTTCTTCCATGCAATGGCTATATGTAGCATCACGGAACGTGGAGTCAGTGTCATCTTCGATACACCATTATGAAAAACATGTGCACCTTTTGGGGACAATTTACTAACTATTACATAAATTCTTTAAAAAAATGCAGCAAAAAGACAAACAGAAACTTGTTTTGACTCGACAAAATACAACCTCCACCTCACTATAAAGAAAAATGCATCTTTTGATAATGTTTATTTAAAAATAAAACAAGGGTAAAAGGTCACACAACATGTCCAAATAATTTCACCAATAGCAGGATTGTAGCATACACTTCTTAAGATTTGTATAATGCAGTAATGCAGCTTTAGTTTAACTTGCTTATGATTTCCCCATATATTTGTATTTTCTCAGACAACTTTACGGGTCCAAACCAACCTGCTACTATGCTACGGTATTTACCACACATGGTCTGTCATAGCAACAAACTTAAGAGCTTCTGGGAAGTACCCAGTGCAGGTGTTATCTAAAGTCTTGGTACTTCATGGTGTGTAAAATAATGGACTCAAAGAGTCAGAATGGTTGTACTCTAGTCAAGTGAAGTTTGCTCATCTGGACTGGCGTCAATATACCATCAAGTAGTGGCAACTTCAGTGTCTGCCGCTCGTTTCACAGCTGTCATGCTTCGCATTGTTCCCACAAGAAGTTGCTGATTAGTTTGTGTTGAAGTGACCCACCATAGCTGGTTGAGAAGCTTTTACACTAAGTACTAATGCCATCATAAGTCCACGCTGGGCACGGACGAAGGTAGGGCGATGCCATCTAACTGCAAGCGGCCTTTACTGTGTGACTTTATGGCTTCCTGTCAAATCAAAATGGGTATCATACAATATTATGTCTACCGTGTGGCCAAGTCAGTTTGCATCTGGAACTGTAAAACTGAACAGAAGACCACGGGAAATGCTGATGCAAAGACATAGGGTAGCCTTTGTGACATAAAGTACAAACTTTTGTGCTTGACCACATTGCACACAATTATAGTGCTGCATCCCAGTCAACACAAAAACATCATATTTATCATATTCCATGTTAAACCAATGGAAGCATTTTTTTTTCTTTAAGCATGAGTATATTAGAAGCATGTTATCTGAATCTATCACGTTTACATATTGAGCCAGTAATTCAATTTTCTAACTCATCTACTTCAAGAACCTTATATACCTTTATAACACATAATATTGGGCACTGTAATAGGAGGAATTCATAAGTGACTGCAGACATGTTCTTGCTAATTATGTTGCTAGGCAACAGAACTATACCTTCACCATGATGAGGGCACTTGCAGCAATTTTGTTATGGAGAGTTCTGAAAATTACATTTTTTTCTGCTAAACACATGAAAAAAAAAATGAATACTTTAAAAAACTCTTTATGTTTTGAAAGACATGAAGGACTTTTCTTAGGCTTAATGATAGCTTTTTTTTTTTTTTTTAATCACAAAACCACATTTTCCCTTCTAAATACAGGAACCTGCCCTCCTTATTGTCAAGTTCCTTGCTGCAGGATAGATGGCAGCACATCACCACAGTTACTTATGAATACCTACCATTGAAAAATTAATGAATTAACTTAATTCATCGTATAGAACTAGCATGGTTGTCACACAATATTTTGAACTTAAAACATTTGGCGTTTAATCCTTTTCCTGCCCAAAAAGCAACCACATGTAAACAGTTATCTGCTTTATTGTTTTACTTTCCAATTAAGAGAAAACATATTTGTTGAGACTCATAGATACGGCTTAATGTTACAGGGTGCTCCAGGTGAACAGCTTTCTTTGACAGAGTTGCATGCATTGCACCCATCTCACATCAAGGTAAGCTGTGGACCTGTCACATATTGAGCCAGAAAGGCTTCAATTAAAAAAAAATGGTTAAGATGAATTTCCAAACTTAAATTTAACTTTTTCAGTGCCACATTTTGGACTGAATCAACAGCTCTTCTCGGTGCCCTTTGTGCCCAATGCCCACTGAGAAAAGCTGTTGACCTGGGATATTCTCTCTGGAACTATAGGCATACTGATACTGGAATGAAAGGTCTTTTTACAAGGAATACAAATCTGCGATCCTAATAATTAAGACTTATCTGACTTAAGTAGACCAACTTTAGTCATGATTGGCACTGAACGAGTTAAAAAACGTTCCTATGAATACCACCCTGACATAAAGCCATTGCGTACTTTTTTTTCTTAATCAGGACATGCCATACAATAACAACCACATTAGTCTAAACACTTCTCACCTCATATCACCTCACATAGCACCTAAACATCTGGTCAAAAGAGAACATTTTTTGGCGAGAACTACAGGTAACATCTATGATAGCATGACCCTGGTCAACAACGTTCCCTCGTGTCACCTGAATGCATTGTGCCCAAGCTGCACCATGGAAAGCCACTGACTTGGCCTATTCTAACCAGTTAAGGGTTTGCTGATGTACAAAACAGAATATATGGTATAGTGAAACCTCATTATAACGACACTCAGATATCTGATATATTCATTATAATGAGACAAGTTTTGAATGGCAAAAGTTCACTTTCTTTGTTGTTTGATTGATTTATCCGACACATTTCTAAGGGAACATGTGGTGTCATCATAACCAGTTTTCACTATACTTTGAACATGTACGCATGTCCTCCTCGGGAGATATGCCAACTTACCCGCCTTGACTTGAGTTTCATCATCTCCTCCTGCAGTTTGTTCAGGATGGCGTTATTTGGACGCTTGTGTTTGGCTTTGGCCTGCAGGACTGTGATGCTTTGTTCTTCTTCCTGCAACAAAACAATGCCCACCCTTAGTCTCCGTGTACCTCCCCTGCCATGGCAGATGTGCAGGTTTTACAGTCACAAAGTATGTATCAAAATATTGTGGTGACCCCATTTGGCCTTGAAGATCATGGCAAATAGGAAGTCACATGAAGCGCTGGTCATGTATATCTGTGTGCTCTGCAATAAGGTACATGCACGTCAATAAACTATTCTGCATGGTGGCAGCACCTGTTTCCTGTGTCACATGACATTTTCAACCAATGAATAAAGCTGGTTCCGTTTACTTCCCAAGTGTCTCAACTGGCAACAGGTGGATACCTGTGTAAGTTTCCTGTAGCGCCACCTGCAGGCAACATTTTCCACTGCACCTCCAACCACACACAGACCATATTTTCAGTTGGTAGATCACGTCAAAGGTTACATTCTGCTGGGATGATTGGACAGTACCATTCGTGAAAATAGTGGACCCTTCTTTTGAGAGATTACGACCACTTCCTGGGCTACCTTTCTCCATCTGTTTTCATTTTATTTTATTCCTCATATAAGAGACCCCTAGTTGACAGACCACACTTTGGTCATCTCTAGGGGTGGTCTTTCGTGACAGGTTTCCTCGTTCATGTAGATCATGTGCAACTAGCCTTAAGCAGAACCCCCTCAAGTGGAACCATCACAATACACATACACTGAGCCTGCTTGATCATTCATGGGTGGGTCTGGCGTGATGCAAACAGCAAGAGGAGGGAAAATATGTTTAGGAAATGGCAGAACGAGGATCATAACTGTGAGGGTTTATAGGAAGTTCAGCACAAAGTAGAAGAATGTGTGGCATGAATCTTAAGTTTGACGGGATGTTTATCGGGAGAAAGTTAAGGGGCCAGGAAGTGTACTGGACTTTCTGGTGGAGTCCTATGAGAAAAGAAATGGAACATTAGATTTAGAAGAGAGCAGAGTTATCTACAGTGACAGGTTTTTGGGAAGGAAAGGGAAAGCTGGTAACCCTTCATCAGGGCTCCTGTGACTGTGTGCACAGCACCTGGGAAATGTCTGAGCCTTAGAGGTGCGGAAAGGGTCGATGGGACAGCATCTTTTGGGTCTTTTTTTTTTTTTTTTTGGGGGGGGGGGGGGGGGGAAGCGGGGAGTACCTGTATCACATATGATAGTGGACCATGGCAAAAAAGTGGAGTGTCACAAGATTATTATTACTCATATGTCAAAGGCCTCCAAGCACAAGGTTTATAGAGGTTGCAGAATGTGTTTCTACAGAGTTACCATATACTAATTTCCAACGGTTTCCAGTCTCTTGGGTCTCTGGAAATAGAAAACCACCCTTTGACCCTCCCCTCCCCCCCCCCCCTGTGTTGTGAAGACCATAACTCTTTCATTGCTGATGTTGATGAAAGTTGTTGCACTCTGAATTGACATAAGGATACCGGATTCATATTCTTCGTAAACTACCCTTTCATTCAACTACCAATACGTCTAGTTACCATAAGTGAGTCGAGACTGTAAGGGCCCAAATCAACAGCTTTTCTCAGTGTCAGCACACTTTGGGAGCTTAACCTGAAGCATGCCCAGGAAAGCTGTTGACTCATTCAAAACTTGCACTGAAAGAGTCAATGTCCAGCTGGCCAAGGCTTTCTTATGTTTTTTTTTCTTCCCTTTTTTTTTTTTTAGCAAGTCTGTTGAATGTTCATTATTCCAAGTCAAGAGAGTACAAAAAAGCTGTCTGAACAGACAATGTGGGCACAGCATTAGACTTGTTCAGTGCACATGCTTTCATTCCCCTTTGGCCCAGAACCTGCAAAATGAGGCAACATGCACGACAAATGAAAAGCGCTTTGTTCTGTGTCAACAAACTTCTTAAACATATGGCCGGTAATGGTTTATGAGCCACGCCAACCCCCACGGTAAATTAACCATATGACTGGGATGGCCTTGTGGATCAGTGCAATGTGCCTAGTAATCTCCACAATGCAGTATGGAGATGGCACCGTCTAACATTAGCCAAAGCTTCCCAATGAATGTTCAATGCATGCAGTCATAAAAAACATAAGGTGTTAAACCCCTAATGGAAGCCACCCGCTGCTTATATACAAGGTAACTCAGAATTAACCCTCTGGAAAGTGTGTCGGCAGCTTTCCTCAGTTCACACTTGGGGCCCACAGTACACCCAGAAAAGATGCTGAATACGGGCACATCATTCTTGACTACAAATGAAAGCACAGGACGCAGCACTAGACACTTCCCCTTGGTTTTTAAGATGTAAAAAAAGTTGAGAAAGCCTGGTGATACATCAGTGTGAAGTCTCCCAGTTTGACTCTGTCCCCCTTGAATTGAGACCAAATCAAGTTTTTCCTTGGTGTAGGACAGGTTATCTTGAGAGGTCTCATCCACAATTTTCACCCATTTTTTTTTATCCCTTTAGAAACAAGTAAAAAAACTGAAGAACACATTTGAGCACTGGCCAGTTTAAGGGAGAAATGGTTAAGCAGCAGCATCATCATTGTCTTGTTATGTTTTCAGCTGCACTTCAAGGCCCTTGAAAATAGCTACAAAGGGATAAATGCAAGGTTACATGTAGATGGACAGACCATAAGGCAGGGTTGTCCAAAGCAAGAGATGCTGGTGCAAATCTAAAATACCTGGATCAAACTGTACCTTTGGCACAGTCTGGGGGCCACCTAGATACCCCCCTCCCCCTGGGGTCCACAGGCTGCGCCCCCATGGGAGCCCAGGGGGTAGGCCCCAGGAGCTTATGAAACTGGAGGGAAATAAGGGCTACTGATGAGATATTCTGGCAACAACTTTTTGGACAATTATACACATTTTTACCTGAAAAAAGTGGTATGTTACAATAAAATAAAGTAAAAAAAAATACCAACCTGTATCTGCTGATCAAACTATAATGACAAATTTCTCATCTCTTATAATTTCTTGTACTTTTTGACGTCTTTGTTGCATTTTTTTTTGGGGGGGGGGGGGGTGACAGTGCAACAGTTGGACAGCACTGTAGGATGTTCACTACAATAAAGCCCTCACTATTCAATTAATCATTCACATGAACACACAGGCCAATCCAGCATCCCTCACCTGAAATCCCCTTTATAATGTGGGAAAAACACTACTGTCACCACTTTTAAAGTACACCTGTTTGTGAAAAAGTTGTTATTTAAACATTCCAAATTTGTAATAATCAGTTGTTTGAAAACTAATAGTGTAAAGGAGTATGTGCAAAAACCAATTAGAAATCTTTTTATCTGTCACGAATGTCCTGTTAGTGTATACTTCCTGGGCTGGGATTTATCTCACAAAATTACCAAAACATGTAAACTGTATAGTTCAATGATCTTTTGCTTGCTTTTACTTTTTGATATTTATTGTATGTATCAGTACCCTTTTATTGTATGCCACTTTGTAGTTTGACTAGTTGTACACTTGGCCCCCAGAGGGCGTGAATGTGCTAAAATAATCTGTATTCTGTAAATTTGGTTGAAAATGAGCAAAGCTATGTGCCCCGCCTTCTTCAAAAGTGAGGGCATAAAAAGAATAATATGTAAGAAGAGACATCTGCTGAAAATTAATTCTTTATTGACTATGCAGTGCACAGAATGAGTTGCTAACTGAACGTATCCAATACCGGAAAAAACCTCACAAATTAACCCTGTCCATTGAACGAAGGCTGAGACAACAGCTTTCGTCGAGTGCCTAGAGCCCAGCCCATGCCAAGGAAAGCTGTTGACCTGGGATATGTGACCTTGATATGTCTCACATACACTTCTCATTCAAACTGAGTTGCATTACTACTGAAATTAGTCTAAAACATTGAAGCAAATGACATTTGACCACCACCCAGCTTTTGGCTGGTGTAAAGAAAAAAGTCAATCTTGACACTGTCATGTATACAGGCTCAGATTAAAATATTCAAATCTACACATACTGCAAATTTATTGTAGTACTAGCAATTGTGCCTTGTTTCATAAACACCCTTAAATGGCAGAGCCCAAGCTCACTCACAGGTACCAAGACTTGGCTGATGTCATATGCCAACACTGGATGTTCAGTCCAACTTTCTTTCCCTAGACTGTAACTTTTAAATCCATGCAATGAAACAATGTTTCAGTTTTTGGTTACCCGGCCGTTCCATGGTCGCAAAACATATATAAACTGACATAATATCCAGGAGCCATGGAATCGTCTTTCACCTGTTTATTTACTGTCAACAGTTCTCTCTTTACAATTGTTACTACAGTACTATTATCATAATATTTTGTCCATTTGTAAGTAAATTTTCACAAAATTACATATTTTTCCACTTGTTTTACACAGATTAAATAAAAATGAAATAGTATGCAACGAGAATTATTTCTGCGTTAATAGCACATCAAAACCAGGTATTACATACCTAATCCAACATCTTGTAATCGAATTTTGTAACCAATAAAATGACATCTATACCTACCTATCCATTATCCTAAACCACAGACAAACATTTCAAACTTTATAACGTGAACAAATGTATCCACAAATTAAAATAAAAAACAACACAAAAAAACCAAGTATTTGTGTAAAAAGAGCACAAGAAGTTACTCTGACAACTCTGATGCTGTACATAGCTGGTACACCAATGTTTGATGCTGTATAGCAAAGTCTGATGATGTACAGACCCAGTATGTCAATATTCCATGCTGTACAGACCCAGTATGTCAATTGTTCAATGCTGTACAGACACAGTATGTCAATGTTCCATGTTGTACAGACCCAGTATGTCAATATTCCATGCTGTACAGACCCAGTATGTCAATATTCCATGCTGTACAGATCCAGTATGTCAATTGTTCAATGCTGTACAGACACAGTATGTCAATGTTCCATGCTGTACAGACACAGTATGTCAATATTACATGTTGTACAGACCCAGTATGTCAATGTTCAAGGCTGTACAGACCCAGTATGTCAATGTTCAAGGCTGTACAGACCCAGTACACCAATGTTTATGCTGTACCCATCCAGCGTGCCCATGTTTGATCAGGGAGGTGTACGCGAGGGAGAGGGCACTTGCCCACTTCAAAGGTTCCAGACATGAAAGAGTTAATCTGCTCACCCAAAGTCTCGCGGCCTCGGCAGCTTGCCCAGCTAGAAGGACGGTATCTGACGAGAAGACGTGTGAACAGCGCCATTTTGGTTCAAGTTCAAACTGTGCAGCACATTGTAAACAAGTTTTATACATGGATTTCACCTTTATTGAACATAACTTATCAGTATTCTTGATCTGCGTCATACACAAGTATGTATAAACTTTCTTTTGTGTAATTTTGCGGTGGTTCGATGTACGCTGTTGTGTAGAAAAATGACGATTCAGTTTGAGCGCTACGATTCGTTTGTGTTTGCTTGTTGCGGGTAAACAAAATCCACAAAATGCGACAAAACTGTTGAAAGTAGCCGACTTTTCATTCTAAAAACTAGCTGATTTAGGCATGGAAACTAGTTGTATAGTTGCAAAGTACGAAGTTTGGTCATTGGATTGGCACTTTTGGTTTGTCTTGATGAAGTACGTGAAATTCTCTATTTAACGTGCAAACTCCACCAATTTTAGGATTTGCTAAGTATTAATGAAATAAACATGCAAACATCACTGTAAATAATCAGCAAAGGCTCCTTATTGAGCCGGTGCACATGTATCTGATAATGATGGTCGGGTACAGTAGTAGTTAATGTGTGGCAATGGCCCAAGAAAAAGTAACCAGAGTGTTAAATTTTTCCGATTCTGGCCGCTAAATTTGTTCATTTGTCAAGCACTTTTGTTTATTTCGTAAAGAGAAAATGTTTTTTCAAGTGATACCAGATACATTACGGTAGCAGCATGACTGAAACCCTATGTGTGATTTTGCATGTGCCGCTGGTGCAGCGCCGGGCGAATCTAGGTCACCAATGTTTACCTTTTACCGTGGTCGTGCGTGTTCCGCTTGGTAGTGTGTAATAAAGCATATCTCTGGGAGAATGAGCATGCGCAGTGTGGCCCTTTTCGCCCTCAACGGCAAAATAAACACAGGGTGCTCAGAAAGTGCAGTAACAACACCGAGACAAACATAGCTTGAAAGGACGGCCGCAAGTGCCCTCTCTCTCTCATACACCTCCCTGGTTTGATGCTGTGCAGTCCTGGTACACCAATGTTTGATGTTATAGCGTCCTGGTACACCAATGTATGGGGCTGTACCTACCAGAACACCCAATGTTTGATGTTGTACATACCCAATATACCAATGTTTGATGTACATACCTAGTACACCTTTATTTGATGTTGTACATACCCAGTACACCACTGTTTGAGTCCATGTCCCATGACTGCTTTAGTGAAATTAGTTTTTTGAGTTGTATCTTGAAAAGTCATATTGATTTCAGTAGTCACTTGAGAACTATTGAGGCAGTACGTGTATTTTCCTATTAGCACATGATCTAATTTCAAATGTTACAGGCCTCGCACTCAGGCATCAGAGGCCCAGGCAAGTACAAGCAGCTGGGTCAATATTTAGACACTTGTCATCTCAGAACTATTAGATCTTCAAAGATGTCATGGTAAGGATTCATGTTGACAACACGTATGTACTAGAACATACTGAACATATTTCAACTACACAATAAGTAAAACGACAGTACTGTGTCAGTCCTGTGCTCAGCTGACCTTGGATGCACCGATTGAAGCGGTCCTGTAACCTTTGAAATTAGATCATGCATGAGTCACAAAATACTGCCTCAATAGTTCTCAAGTGACCACTGAACACAATGGCTTGTCACTTCTCAAGTTACAACTCAGGTATATTCTCACCTAGTTTGATGAGAATCTGGAATGTGGATTGCCAGTCTTTGTTGAAAACAGTAAATACACTCAAAAAGTCAATAAAAAAAAGCACCACCTGTTGGACAAATTAGGCTCTAAGGGTCCCCAAAGGTAGGTAGAGACCCACCAAAGAGAGATCTTTACCAGGTTGGACGAGGATCCTGCCCAAGTTTTCAGACAAATCAAAAATGTACATGTGAATGGATGATAACGACAGATTACTAACCATTCTATAAGCTCAGTTGATGGAAAAGTCAGCAGAGCTAAAAATATACATCAAACACATAATGTAGGACAATCACCTATGAGGGCTCAGAAGTGTAAAGATGTTACGTTTTCCTCTTATTTTTGTCAATATAACAAAAGTTAGCTCTCAAAAAATAGTGTGTACTTTTTTTCCTTAACTGAAGTGGGTATGCAATTCTTTACTTTTACATTTCTTCAAATCTGTTGAATACATCAGGTTGGGAATGTTCTTCAAATTGTTAACAGAAGGTAATCTTGGCAACTGAAGCTTCAAATTTTGCTATGGAAGCCATGCAATTTACTTTTAGCACATTTTTGTTTCCGTTTTAGCCTTCAGTTTGTTGGTAGTACATGGCACTGGTAAGGAAGCCTCGCGTACAAGCATCCAGTTTGTTAATGGCATGTGGCATAAGTAGACGCCATGCATCCAGTTTGTTGGTAGTAGAATTATAAGCTGAAGCCTAGGATTCTTGTGTGCTGCCATGAAGTACGTCTCCACTGTCTTCTCCAATCACAGTGTCTGCCATTGCTGTACTATTCTGACCTGCTGGTATTCCATGGGATGCAGTGGGCAGGGTGGCACTTTGTGTCATACATACGAAGGACCCTGGAACCGGAGCAAAATTCATATGTGGGACAGGTGACCTCAGGGATGCAGCAAAGTTTGACCGTCTTATCATAGGTGGCCATGTTACCTCTGTCTTCGTTTCTATGAACTGTTGGCTGCTGAACAAAGCTGTGGGTCGTGGGGGGCAAGACGAAGGGACCAACCCCATGTGGGGTTGATATAACATGGACGGCTGCCTAATTACAAATTGCCCGCAGTGTAAACCAAGAGGATTTATAGGTGTCATTGGTGCAAATGGTGTACAATTTACAGGTATCCTTGGTGTAACTGCTCCAAGCTTCTCCATTTCTAAACAGGTATCACCTTCGCCTGACCCATGTTTTGTTTCTACACGTTTAGCTGGTGGTTTTTGTTGACATATCTCTAAGCTGTACATGGTTTCCGGGATTTGAGTTGCTTTGTGAAGTTGTGACTGACCAATGAAGTCTGTCTGTGTTGCAGCAAACTGAACACGATTTTGTTCTCCTGACATTTCTGGCTGGGATGATTTTAGCCTCAACAAGTAGTCAGCTACTGGGGATGTTCTGTGCATTTTTCTCTTTTTGTTGTTCCCATCCTGAACTGACACCTGCCTCCAATATTCACCTTTATCTCCCTTTTGGTCGGTAAAACTTCTACGGGACTTGGCACCGTCTGCCTCATGACGTGTTACATCAGTCTGTGTAGCTGCAGACATTAAGTACAGTCCTACACTCTGTGCTTGAACTGCCTGGTGGCACACAGATGGAGCCACAGTCTGCTGCCTTCTGTGCACCCTAGGTGTCACTACTGTCTGTACACTTCGGTGAAGTCTGCATACTTCTTTTCTGGCCAGATGCTGCTGCTCTTTCCCAGTGTGGACCCTGTCTGTCTGCACTGCCATGTGACACAACACTCTGTCCTGTGTTCCCGTAGTCTCCAAATCTAAATCACCAATATTTGAATTATTGCTCCAGTGTTTCTCACAACCAAATTCTCCATTCCAGCATATTGCTTGGCACTCTGAGCATATAACCCGCTCTACATTGTATATTGGCACACAATGGGAATCCACCACTAATCCTTGAACTTTGAACTCTGGAGGTTCCATGAAGGACAAATTCTTAGCATTGGCTGGACCGTGGTAGCGAATGACGCCAAACGACTGCGGCATTACTGGCTCGGAAAAAAGAGGCTTTATACTAGCTGCATCCTCAGCCTTACCTGGAGACTCTGTATTCACCTGTAATATACAATCATATAGTTTTAAACATGAAAAACACCAACAAAAGGTCTATTTACAAGCAACAAAGCTTTGCAAGAGTGCAACCCAAGCCACCATCACAAGAACAAGATCATCAAAATCTTTATTTCAGTGAAAATCTACATTGTACCCAATAAATTTTTGCCTCCTCTTAAGACACCGGTCATCTGCCAGATCACAAGTGCAAGATTTTATACAAGGGCTGATCAGAAGTATTTCTGTCCAAATACCAGGACTAATTTAGACTTACAGCTGGTGCAGTGACTAGTGTGAAAACAATTACCTGTAAATGCATCAGACTTATACATCACTAACCAATGTATTAAGCAGCAATGCTAGAGCAATTTTTCACAAATTCTATACAGACAACAAACATGTGCGAAGACTTCAATGTTTAAAACTTGTTGAAATTGAAAAGTCTTAACCCTTTCCCCCTTGAATTAAGACTGAGTCAACAGCTTTCCTTGGCATGGGTTGGGCACTAAGTGCCCAACCCATGCCAAGGAAAGCTGTTGACCTGGGGCATGTGATCTTGATAAGTCTCATGTACATTTCTCAGTCAAATTGTTTTTCATAACTGTTGAAATTAGTTGAAAACACTGAAGCAAACGACATTTGACTACCAGCCGGTTTTGGCCGGTTTGAGGGGGAAAGGGTTAAAGAGTCTGGTACTGAGCAGACTGCCACTGCCTTACAGTCAACTATTTCAAGCAACTTTCATGAATGATCCTTCACCCTCAGTTCACTTTTGCATACAAATTCAACCATTTTGGTGTCCAAATATTTATCCAAAGCATATTTCATCCTCTGGCTGAAACCAAACAATCCCCATCATAGAGTACCAGACCGTCTAAGTAACACCAATCCATTCCCACCATAAGGTACCAGAATGCAAAATTAACACCAAGCAATCCTATCATATGCTACCAGACTATCAAAATTGAGTTTGTCTTTGTCAAAAGATTAAAACAAGAAGAAATATACTGAAGGTACAGAATGCAAGAACATAGCATAAAAACATAGTTTGCAATATAATGGAGAAGGAAAGTGAAAGAATATGTCACTACCCACAGACACAAACTACAAACTACTGTGTACCTAACTAAGAATGTGCAACAGCCAATCACAGGGACTGGTACAAACCTTGTCATGGGAAATATCCGACTCAACAGCTGTCCAAGAGTCAACTCCAATTAGCGAGCGCACGAGAGTGTCCATATATCAAAATAAGAGTGTCTTCACGTTCTTTTGCGCAGGATCAATTAAGAAAATACACAAACTATAAAATAACCAAATTAACACAAATAAAACAGCAAAATAAAAAGCAGAGCTTTAAATGAAACTGGGTAATTTATTATAACTCCTATATTTGTTAGTATCACTTACCTATCCACTACACTTGATATATGATCTCTTCAGATTGTATCTACTCCAAAACTACTTCACACATTGTTTCTGTTAATATTCCTCTGGACTGGAGGTCAGCAAGGCGCCCTCTGCCAGGCTGGCCTGCTCGATCTCCGGCACTGACTAATTGCATCAGTTTTTCATGACGGACTAACCTCGGAATGATCCAATGCCGGGTTGGCCAGGGTGGGCTTTTGTGTGTGGATAGGTAAGTATTCTAACAACTAGGGCGCCCTCTGCCAGGCTGGCCTGCTCGATCTCCGGCACTGACTAATTGCATCAGTTTTTCATGACGGACTAACCTCGGAATGATCCAATGCCGGGTTGGCCAGGGTGGGCTTTTGTGTGTGGATAGGTAAGTATTCTAACAACTAGGGCGCCCTCTGCCAGGCTGGCCTGCTCGATCTCCGGCACTGACTAATTGCATCAGTTTTTCATGACGGACTAACCTCAGAATGATCCAATGCCGGGTTGGCCAGGGTGGGCTTTTGTGTGTGGATAGGTAAGTATTCTAACAACTGGCGTCAGTTTTACCAATGCCGATACGAGACTCCATCTTGGGGGTGGGTGGGGTGTGGAAGTGGGAAACACACCACCAAAGTTAGCTTGGTGAACGAGAACAGCTCTATGGAACTCCAACCTTCTTATGTCAAAAGTTGCACTGATTCATACCCACCGAATTAAGGCAGATTACACAGGCTACCAAAAAATGATGAAAATCAAAACCGCATAATTAGCTCTACACAGCAGAAAACAACATAGATGCAAGAGTGGCCAAAGACAAAGAACTGACGTGATTGGTCAATACTGGTCAAATACGGGGCAAGGAGGCCAGCCAGTTGAGGACACCTGAGAAAAAGTTTCTGGTGTGTTAAAAGTTTTGGAGTAGATAATGGTCTAAAGTGATCATATACCAAATGTCGTACATAGATGATGTTTTATGTACACACGTGTTCTTACAACCCAAGATTTAAAGCATCTAAGGCAGAAATCAGTTAGTAAAAACTTTCCAAATACAAACCTCACTTTTCATAAAATCCATCACAAGTTTATTTTCAAGAACAGCACAAAATCACAGGCCTTGTGTCACTGTTCTCAAATTAAAATACAGAGATTAGTGACAGGGTGAATTTTATGCATGGCTAATCAGTCTGCAAATGTAAGCTATAAAACGTCATTTTATTTTAAACTATATTCCTTCCCTGGTAAAGCAAGGATGTTACAAACCACCAATAATGATAATCAGCGAGATGCACCCACTTGCAATATATTGCTCTGTTATCATACATTGGTCCCTGTCTTGAAAGACCACCCCTAGGGATCAACAAATTTTTGGTCTCTCAAATACAGGTAGTCTTCATACAGGGCATAAAAACATGAAAATAACAAAGCTAAGTGCCCTAACTGTGAGATCTTTGAAGACAGGTGGCTTCTCATTACAACAGTCTTACAACAGAAGAACCACTTCATACTGTACCCCATATACTTCAACCTTAAGACATTTGTGATGTGTGCTCTCAGTCACGACTGTAGTGGTACAGTGAAACCTCATTATAATAACACTCAGATATCCAACATATTCAATATAATGACACACATTTTCATGGGAAAAGGTTTATTTTCTTTGTTATTTGGCTCATTTATCAGACATATTCGTTTATCCGACACATTTCTTGGGGAACAGATGGTGTCATTATAGTGAGTTTTCACTGTATCTGCTATCTACGTCCACTCCTTCTGCCAGCCAAAAATGGTCACATGTAGAAAGTGGTCTTAAACTGGGGGTTAATGGGCAAAGAATCTACACTGTTGTGCCATCAGAAATGTGATCACAAAATCCAGGCAGTGGTCTTAAACTGCAGGTACCACTACATTAGGTATGCACATGTACATGTGATCTATTTTTGCTGCAGTTAATGAATTTCATGATGCTATCCTGTGTTGTTTTCTGCTGATGCATTAAATTTTACTGTTTGGTCTGTTCACGTGTATTACAAACCGTGACTAATTGGTATCCAGTGACTGTGTACTGGTCTACTGTAAAAAAACAGTAACTGAGTATGGGTACTAATGGGTGTTCAGTGACTGTACAGTGACTACTGTTCCCCTGTAAAAATAGTTACAGAGTATGGGTACTAATGGGTGTTCAGTGACTGTATTGGCCGAATGTAAAAATACAGTTATAGAGTATGGCTACTAATGGGTATCAAGTGACTGCGTACTGGTGTACTGCAAAAATGCAGTTATATAGTATGACTACTAACGGGTTTCAAGTGACTGCATACTGGTCCACTGTAAAAATACAGTTACAGAGTATGGGTACTAACGGGTGTCCAGTGACTCTGTACTGGTCCACTGTAAAAATACAGTTATAAAGTTTGGCTTCTAATGGGTATCAAGTGACTGTGTACCGGTGTACTGCAAAAATACGGTGACACAGTATGACTAATAATGGGTGTCCAACAAAAGAAATCATACTGAAAAAAAGTTTAAATAAATAAATATTCAACAACTTTGTATTGAGCTAATTTCTGTGAAGAGCAACTGATGGCAATTCCAGACTTGTTTGTCTGTCAGTAAGTTAATATCCATACATGTCATAGGTGCTGATGTTTCACTAATTATATACACCAGTGATATTAATGTAGGTATACTGTACATGTCTTAATGCATCTAGATTCATGGTACATAGTACACTGGTCACATTTCTCTTCCTCAAGTATATTGTATGTGCAATATTGATAATACATGTACATGGACATGAAAAAATAGTCAGAAATTGCCAATTTCACTGTACATTGTCAAATGACTCAAATGGCTCAATATTACATAATCTAACATTCAATCACTGATTCTATATTGTGAATCTTCTGTATGTATGTGACATTTTTTTTGTCCTGTACTGATGATGGACGTGTCAAACTGGCTCTTTTTGTCAATAAAACAATTACTGTACTCAGAAAGCATGATTGTCACACCATAATCAATCTACTGGGCTCCCTGGTGACATGATTGCATTATTTTTTGGTCCTACTTATCTTCATTTACAGAAAACTCGAAGTCTGAAAACATGAACCAAATACCTTTTTCTCTTTTATAGTCTTCCAGCCGCGACCATATAATCGGAGAATGGATCCCCAACTCTGGATATGAGGGTGCAGTAGCTGTAGTATGGCTTGTGCTGCCAGCTGCTTGCCTTCTCGCTTGTTTTTGCATATCACCTGCAAGAATAATGAAGCCTCCCTCTCAGTGATTATCATTTTAAGCTCCTTTCCATACTTAACATAATTTGTTTCATGGAATACAAATTTTATGCAATAAACATACAGGCAGTCATCCACAGCATGCTGATAATGATTGATCCCCACGAACAAAATCATTCAGTAATGTCAAGATCTGGTGCTTCAAGCTGCAATCTAAATGCAGTACTCCCTCACAACATTGATAATGGGTTCGATGGGGTAGATTAGGTTATAGCAAAATCACATTTTAATGAGAAGACATCTAACTTAGAATTAACAGGAAAATTGCCTGTGTGGAAGCGTAGGGGCCCACCATGTTATAGGAGAATCTAGCTAGTAATGAACAGCCTCATAATGCAGGAGCACTGTACTCTGCATATTTAACCATTTAAAATCATTTATTCTCTGCGATTACATACAACTCCTCTTTCCTATCAGGAAAATAGCCAAAAAGATCCTTCTCCATGTCCTTTCTTTTAAAACACAACCCTCAAGTGAAAGAAAGCATACATAATTAGCCATATAAAAATTAATTTTCTTGATGCACCCAAAGAGAAGTTTTGAATGAAATGAAACAACACACAGCATGTGCAGTACAAGAGAACTCTCCACTTCGTCAGGGATGTGATAAGGCTGTGGATAGCTTACTTTAGCTTCATGTTTGCCCACTGACATAGTGAACTCGCTTTTTTGGTGCTTCAATGTTTTCATGTCCATCTTGAGATGTGTGTCTCCGAGACCATAGTTCCTGCAAAGAAGATATATAATCCTCGTACAAATGTGATGGCATACCAATCAAATTACATGCTTCCTACATTAGTGGACACTGGCTGGTGGTCAGACCTCTCTTTCAACATTTTTTATTAATTTCACCACTTCACAGAAAAAAAGTTTAAACATCTCACCAGTCAGCATCTTTTCTTGGAGCAGGTTTAGTGCTTAGTGCCCAAACTGTGCCTGGGAAAGCTGTTGACACGGCTTTCATCCGAGTGATAAAGGGTTTCACCTCAGGCTAAACTCATTGGTAACAGTGTGATTCACCCTTTCACTGCCCTGCGATTGAATCTTAAATCTACACCGCAATCAAATCTTAAATCTACACCAGATGAAACTGTGGACTCTGTTTCATACATTATATGTGTCAACAGGCTAGGACATCCAAGGTCGACAAATCCAAAGTCTGCTTCCTCCTTTTTCTTCCTTTTATAAGGAATGAGAAACCTTTTTCTTTTTATGGATAAGAATGTTCTGTAGAATCTCAAAGAAACCCTCTTCAATGGCAGAGTATCCCTTTCCACTCAAATCGCCTTATTGTAAAATATCTTCTTGACAGTTTTTACTTAAATCACTCACTCACGTAAACTAGTTTGAATGACAATATTATTGTTGAGGAGACACATCCCAATGTAATGTTCCAGGGCAAAAGCTTTCCTTGTACTGGTCAGGTGCATTGTGCCCTACCTCCAACAAGGCAGGTTGTTGACTCAGCACTTTTCCAACCAGGAAAGCGTTAACTGTTAACGGGGACCATTTCAGCACTTTACCAACCAGGAAAGCATTAACTGTTGACTGGGGACCATTTCAAAAACTGCACATAATCCCCCCCCCCCCCTTTTTTTCAGCAACTGTCCACAGTCAAAATAATTCTGGCATGCCAAGACTTTTTTTTTTTTTTTTTTTTTTGAAGTTAGAACATATACACCTACCTTTTTAAACATTCATACAAAATATGGAATGGACTTGCTTGACCCGCTTTGCTACACAATTCAAATACCCTGGGATCCTCGATCTTCACTTCATCGAAAAACTGCACACAAGAAAACAAGAGAACCATTATTGCCCTGTCTGGTGTCCAGCACAGAAGTGTATTGATAATGTGGCCAGGTTTCATGAAATCTACATCCAGTCCGACTGCAGTGTCAGCTATATGCATACAGCTTGATCTGATATCCCGGTTTACTTAGTTTTTGAATATAGTGGGCAAAGCTAAAGCTATAAGGTGCCAAAGTACCATGATCACATTGAGATTACATACACGTCAATGGACAGCCACATGGCTTTGATCTGTACTACGTATGAGGAACTGGAAGAAAAATGGACAATACAGCACTGTTGGACTAATCCTAATATATATATGTAACAACTAATAAGGACTCCAAAGAGTGTTCAAATTTATAATTTGGCTTGTTTATTTGTCCTGCTTTTAAATTGAGGGATACAAAAATTGCAGCAATGCAGTAACCCCAGTACATGTACAAACTCGTTCCATCCTACACAGTACCTATATAGTAAACAGTACAGTACAGTACAGCACAGTAAAAAGTATCTGGATGTCCCCTACTGTCAGCAAGTCTAAGATTTGTACAGTGAAACTTCATTATAACGACACTCAGATATGCGACATATTTGTTACAATGACACAAGTTTTGAATGGCAGAAGTTTATTTTCTTTGTTGTTTGATTCATTTATCTGACATAAAAAAAAAACAATGTAAAAACTTCTCAAACATTCTCCTAGAAGCTGGACCTCATGTACAACGTGCTTGCACTTACATGCAATAACCACCTGTTATAGATGGAAAACTGGACAAACAAAAAAACAAAAACAAAATAAAACAATGGTCCTGGAATTTTGCAGTACCTTCAAATCTGAATTTGTGAATTTATTATAACCATGAAAATAAAGTAATTTACAGACTGCTTTCCACTTAGCACCTATCATTTAATCAATGCAATCTATTAAGTCAGTCACTGATATTTTTAATTTATCTTGTGTGGCAGGCGAGTGAACTTACTGATAGATCTGCTAGATCTGAAGAACGCTCCTCGGGATTCATTTTGTACATTTCTGGAATGAGAATCTTCAGGGTGTTCTTGGCTGCACAAACAAACAAATCACACATTAAAGCAAACACACTGGATTTGAAAGCATACTCTCTAAAGCTCTAAGTATTTCCTGGGCTTACAGCCAGGCTTCCTGCATAACATAGCACACCTAGCCTTTTACAGTAGTACCTGTGACATGTGGTCCCCCATTCTGCCCAGAACAAGAGGCCATATACAGTGGATGAGGTTTCCTGCAGGTACATGAACTGTGGAAACTGTTTTAACAGGCCACTATTGGGAGTGTAAAGGTGGTCCCTTAAAGCAGATTTTCCTTATCGACAAGTAATTTTAAATCAAAACATGCTGGTGGAGAGAGCGATCTCAACCTAGTTTACCAGTAGAGGTGGATGCATGGGCAAGTTGGACTAACTTATAAATGAAATACACTTCGGAGTCCCAAACAGTGTGACCAAAAGTGCAGAGGGCTTCTGTGACAGTCAGTGACAAACAGCACGTTCCACCTTGTCCAAAATCAAATTCTACCCAAAAATACACACAGTACAATCTCCAATTAAGATTGAATACAGTAAAGAAACCATTTCTATATTAAGACCACCAATTTACACACCCGTTTTTGTTTATCCTTAATTTATATCACCATAAAGACCACTCCCCTATTAAAACATTTTTGGCCCCTTAGGTGGTCTTAATAGAGAGGTTCCACTGCAAATAAGTCTAAATTTGTTCTCAGTTGAACCCACACAATATATATCCCCATCAAGTGTGAAGTCAATTAGGCAACTATTTATTTTTGCTGTTTTGAAATAAAGTCTTGTCAAGTGAAATACTAATACAGAATGACAGAACAAAATTTACAACAGATCAAATCTCTGCTATCATTTCATTTTGCTCACACAGGTTTTTTGCCGAGGCATTAAGTTTTCCTTATCCAAACTAGTCAAGATACTTCACCCCAAAAACCAAACACCTGATAAAACCTGGGCAAAGCCAAGCAATACACAGCTGCTCTCAACTCCTCAGCATTAACCCTATTCAAACCTGGAACCAGGTTTACTTACCGGCTTCATTTTTGGCAACTCGTTTGCTGCTGGCATAACCTGTGCCATATTCTACTTCATTGATAACCACAGTGGCACTATATGGAGTCTGGGCATATTCTGCAGGCAAATAAAACGTCAAATGTCAGCCTATATATCAACGCATTTACACAAATACATGTTGACAAAGTGTGACAAGTACTCACAACCACTACAAACATCATATTTATACCTTGACCCAGAAATAAAGCTGGCATAAACTGAACGTGCCTACTTTCAACTTGCCATTTTACAACTACGTGTTTACAATTGTCTTTGCATCTGGTCACATAACCAACATTTGTTAATGTGCAATGAGGACCCATACCAATGAGCACTATTTAATACATTTTCTCTTCTTTTTATTCAGTCAAAAGCACCTCAAATTTTAACACAATACGCTCACATATGCGTAACTTATTTTTGTAATTACGTGCCCATTAACAGTTGTTGATGTTGATCAACGACCAGTCTCTCATAATTCTTTTATTTTTCTAGTGTACAGATGGCACATGTAATTCTGTCTAAACTTTCAATAAATTTGTGTAGGCCTCCAACAAAATTTCAACATGGGCTTGTGGGTACTTTGTAATGTTAACAACAAAATCCAACACACCAACCTACCAGCCACCAAGACAAACTTTAAAAGTTAACTTGACGATAAGCAATAATGCATAATATGCAATGCATTGCCAAGGATCTTTCCACCTCCCTGGTATTCAGAGTCAACTCTGATGTAAAACAAACTTTGTCCATCTCGGCATTAATTTTGGAGCAGTTTTCTGAACTACAGCTTCATTTTCCACTTGCATATCAAGTACATGTAGTCAAATATGCTAAAAACCATTATGGGGAAGAAAAATGAATACTGAGGCCTGCAAGCAGAAAGATATGCCAGCAATGTAAAATGAAATTTCTTTGGTGATGCATGCAATGTTACTTATTATATGCTGCAGCCAGATCATACATACCTAATTCTTTAAATACGTATTTAGGCTGCACCCGCATGGCATGTTGAACATACTCGTGAAGTATACAGACATCAGACTTCCCAAGAGGGTTTAGGACAAATTCTACAACATAAATACGTGATGTTAGCTGCAAATGTGAATATGTCAAAAAGCATGACCTCTAAACACTGCACCAAATCTTCTTTTCTTTTTTCTGGTAACCATCAATACACAACAACAAGGAGACCTGTGGCATGTTGTAGCGATCTACATTTAAATGAGGGTTCCCAACATTGGCTAATGGAGAGCATGCTATTGGTTCATGTTGCCAAAACCTGTCCTAGCACTTGCTGCCATCTAGTGGTCCCTCCGTAGAACATTAATTGACCCGTTGCACATGCTAATCAAAATGAAAGGTGTCCAATACATCCATATTTACATAAATGGAACAGGAACACACCGCAACAAAGAAAGTTGAGATTGTTCACCTTTAACGCACTTAATCATCTCAATACATGTACACCATCACAGAGCTATTGATGATTAATTGCCTCTGAATTGGAGTCTCCTGTGAATATAGATGCTTCTTCCTTGGTTGAGTCATTCCAACATACCTTAACCCCTTCCACCCTCAAACCCACCAAACATGCCAGGTGCTCAAATATCTACCATAAATGTTTCTGACTGACTTCAACAGTTCAATATGACAAAAAACTTAAATGGGACTTAAAGATGCCACCCATGAAGACATGCCCTGGTCAACAGCTTTACTTAGCATGGGTTGGGTGATCAGGTAAGCTGCTGACCAAGTTTCAGTGCAAGGGGAAAGGGTTAATCTAACTCTTTCTGTAATATGTACTTTGATACATTACTTTCTCTTAATATAGTTGAACTTTTCATTTGTCAAATTAAGTACATTGTATGCTCGATCAAACCTTTTGTTTTTGGATTACCCACTCTGGGAATCAGATTCTCAAGTTTGTCTGATAATTTTTTAAATCAAATGCTACAAGTGGTTAGCGTAATAAAACGATACCTTTTTTCCTCTTAGGTTTGTCATCCTGAGCACCGGCAGGGATCGGGCAAGTTATCAATTTTGTGTTGGCTGGCTGCAACGGACAAATACATCACATAAAATACACTGCAATGACAAACATAGTACATAAATTTGATTGCAATATACAAACGTTACACATGAAATAAGATAAAAAGGTGGATGCTAAGAGTAAGTCTCAAACATGTAGCATAGGGTCCTAAACCATCAACCTCTGGCACCTACTGCCTGGCCAAAAAATGAGGAATGCACATATCTACTTGGCCATATCCTCGCCTTATAAAAGACCAGTTTAGTGGGGTAGATATATGTTAATGCCATGACCAACACAGTTGACTGCATATGGGTCAGTACGAAGTACTGCGTGTGACACCATCCCAGTATTGCAGACTGAAGTCTGGAAGGTCACCGTTACCCCCAAAAATCTGTACGAAATTCCAGGGATACTGTTTACTCATTCCATACCAGTCCCTGATTTTTCTGTATATTTACCTAGATTTAAGATGACAATTGCATATTTAAATTCTTCATGAAAAGAGCTTTTGTTCAAGTACCAACATGCCTATAGTCTTGAGTCAGTGGTTCTGGCATCGCTTGGCAAGTCATGCTGCAGCTGCAGCATGACTTACCAGGCAGTGCCAGAACCACTGACCAAGGCCTGTGACCATAGTATGGAATGAGTTAAGAGTGGATCATGTGACCATGACTTATAGAATTATTCTAAATGTGAAAAATATCCAAAAAAAAAATCTTCAAAAATAACTTCCTCCATGTTAGTCAACTACAATGCTGAATATGTAAACTAGAAAGAAATTTGCAGAGTACCAAAACTTATGGCACTGAACCTGCACTGGCGAACTCCCAATTTATGGATCAAATGTTCCTGAAAGTTCCAGTGTAGAATTTATAGTAACTCTGTTAAGTATGCTATACAAAATCACTCCCAATCCCATCAAAATATCTGAAATAGTTTTACTGAAACAGAGGCAACTGTCTATGTGGACTCCACCGTCTAGGACTTACCAATGTGGGACAGCTGCTTTTCTTCACTTGTCGGTGATGTTTCCTTCGATCTTTCCATGTCCTTTGAAGAGCAAAGTTAAAGTATAATTATTCACACTGTATGACCCTGATGGGCCATTAAGTCACAGTCCAGTATTGTTGTCTGGTTTTGGAAGAAAATGGATAAAATTACATTGGCTACAAATTTGTTTCAGTGATTTAATTTATCGTTTTCTTGTTTTTATAACCACATTAGGAAATCACAAATCCAAAATGCCAACTCTATGAGCTTACAGAGACATACATAAATGTACTTCATGGCAAATCTCACACCTTAGTGCATATTTATTTAAATTCCCCATTAAAAAAAATGTCATTCACATACAAACATCATGTCAAATGTTAGTGGCTTTTTTGTGTTGCCATGGGCAGTTGAGCTTGACCCTTACCAGGCAATGCAAAAACCACAGAGGACAACATTTACTGCCTGAGTATGAAGGAGTTACACTGATCAAATACACAATGTATTGCCCCTTTGTGGCACCTACCCCCTGAAGTGCCTCCCATTTTTATGACTCAGAAAATGCCAACATAATGTAAATCTGCATCATTAATTATGCAGAAAATAGTATCAAAATATTCAAAACATAGATCTCAACTTAAGTCTCGCATTCTGAAAATTTCCAAGGAGCCATGCACGCTTGACAGGGATAATACATGATATTGTGTAAACATCAACAGGATCCAAAAATGTGTGGTGTGTGTAGATTTTGCACACAGGCCACATGATGAACATTCACCACAGACAGAGGTGCATCTACAGGTGACCTGTACCATTGGGTATTTGAGGGACACCCTGTGTGTGCTACCTTATTGAATTTTGAATTTGAGGTTTCACTGCATTTTCTTACCAGCTACTTTCTATTTTACATACAAATTAATCATCTGCCAGCCTTTCCCTCGTTCATTCACCTGTGCGTCTACTTACTTGAACCTTTTGACGGTGATGGTTTTAAATTCAAATAATCCTTCACAGTAGTTGCGCACCTCCACTGGATCTAAAAAGAAATAACCGTCAGTTCTCCACAATCCCAAACTTCCAATCTTAAAGTACAGGGGACAAGACAGGTTTTCCAAAGGACCATTAGAAGTAAACATGAGACAGTAATCTTCCAATCAATACCAACTCAGAGTAAAAACGTTCATTTTGCTCTGTAAAGTTTTAAATACTGTAAATGTACTTATTTTCACAGGCATCAATTTTCAGCTTTTACTTTTCAGGAACTTAACTCAATTTCAATTTCCCTATTTTGGTCACTGATCCTATAAGACCTAAGCTAAAATGCTATTTCCTCATGTTTTTATTTTCATGATTGTTTTTGTTTTGTTTTTTTGCCATTAGTGAAGTTAGCAAAACTAAATATATAGCAAAATTGCATGAATTGACAGTAGAATCAATCATTCAGATGTATGGAGGAATTCATTGTCTGTCTTGAGCCCTCAGTAGCCATGATCAGCCACAATCAGGGGTTTCTTAGTTAATGTTTCTGCTTGTATCTTGGCCTGACCTGGGTTGTCATAAAATTTAACGGGGTGACAGATGTTTCAAATTTAGTTGTTTTACTGGGAGGCAGACTGGCACAGCAGAAGTACTAAAAAGGCCATTCACGTCACATTGTACAGCTCAGCTTCAAACAGCCACCTCTCAACAAAATATGAACTGAAGTACATTGTACTATTTAAAATAATGATCTGTAAATTTGAGAACCAACAAAACTCTAAGTATACTACAATTAAATTAATTCACTTTTCTCTTTGGAATGTCTCTCTGGAATTCTCAAATGAACCAAATTTCCCTCAAAAGTACAATTTGCCACTTCAAGAGAAACCATACATATTGTATTTCTAAACAATAAGAAAAGAGAAACATGCTCTCAAAGAAAACTTCAGACCGGGTTAAAAACAAATTTGAGCAAAGAAGTTTCAAAACTGTTTCTCATCACACAGTCTTGCTGAACAAAAAACACAAAATATTGTTTTCTGGTAACTTAGCAACGAGGACCTGCCTAAACTACTGACCAAGGCTACTTTCCTTCCTCTTCTCAGCAGCAGAATGTATTTTGACAGGGGGTACTGGGAGAGTGTGGGCATTGGTGATGTCATGGTGACTGTCGTCGGACTTGGTTTGTGACATGTCATCGTCTTGACTACTGCCGTCCACAATCTGTCCTTCTTCACTTACTGAATTATTCCCATCCGTGAGATCGCCGTCCTCTTTAATACCTTTCATATCAACACAAAGGAAACAATTATCACTTGGTTATTCCCATGAGATTGTATCATCTTTAATGGCATAATATAGACAACAACATAACAGTCAGCCATGTCGGCATCTCAGCTGAGCATGCTCAGTGAGTCTTGTCATCTATTTAGGTCATAGGTTAGTAGATACCTCTTCTGTCTACTCCACACAGAAATGTACAATGGTTAATGTTAAAACCATGCAAACAAGTGTTCCGGCTGAAAGCTTGGCTTACTTTTTTTTTTCCAAATAAAGTGGTCCACCAAGGTGATAAAAAAAGAGAAGTTTCATTTTTAACAAGTTAAATGTGGAAAGGTCATTTCCTGTATTGAATGACCTTAGACCTGAATCTATGTGAAGCCCATCAACTTTGCTGATTATCATTGAATAATTTGAATGAGATCGCCACCCTGTTTAAATACCATATATGCATAAACGTACAAATTATGACTGCATTATTCCCACAAGATCACCATCCTCTTCATACATAGTAATAACAAACACATAAGTGAACAGCTTGTACTGACTTTCCCAAAAAACCTCATTTACCAGAAAATATTCGGCCTTAAAATCTATCAACTGCTCACAATCACAAGACACCCAAAAATTCCAGCTTTTCCCATGGCTTGTGCAAATCAAATTATCTTTTTTTTTCTTCTCATATTCCCATGATTACCGTAGTCATGCCAATAGTAGAACATGCCATTAATTTTTCATTATGTGCAGCCCAGACAAAATATCATCACTCCCCCTTTATTTTCTCCAAACTATTGATTTCTATTGAAGAGACAGACAACACTGATGGTATTTTAAGCTTTCCAAACTTAACATGCACTGAACAGACTGTTATTACTTTAAATTGATAAAAATCTAAGTTCGATGGTGTTGGAATCACAGCATTTGATACAGGAATTGTTTGCATTGGCACAGAGTGCTGCTATTGGAATGAATACGGTATATTTCAATATACTATTTATCACTAAATATTTTCATGTTCATCTTTAATACTAATATTTTCACACATAAATTGTTTGGTGTTTATTTTCAATTTAGCAATTTTCCTCCTTTTTTAAATCAACATTCTCTAGTTATTCTGATACTGTTTACCATTATGGTGAACTGAGTTCTTGCATAGTTCATCTGTCATGTCCTGGTGTTCTTTTTCCAGTTGGCGTCTGTACTGTAGACATGGTATAGCACTCAGTGGAATGTCGTGTTTCTGAAAATTGAACATGATACAAGGATAAAGCAAGAGACAATTTTCAGTAAAACTTAGCGCATCTATACAAGTAATTCCGAGAAAACCCACTTATGTGGGCACAAGTGCTCTGTGCATCTGCGTACACATGATGGAATTAAAGTGTACCCCCACACAACTTTATTCCGTTGAGCAACTTCCTTTGACGCCATTGTGCCCCTATAAGTGACTTTCCTCGTACTTCTTCCAATACTGACGTCAGCAGAAACTTCACCGTAATCTGCTGTACGTCAGACATTCACTTCATCTCAAAACACAGGGCTCTACAACTTGCATGTCCACTAGCATGAGACAGATCAAAATTCAAAGCGACGGTCATAAAGTGCTAGCTCCCTGGTTGCCTGTGAAGCAGACTTTGTTTTTTATGTTCTGATATTTGCTGGAGGTAGAAAGCCTGCTTTGCAAACAACAGCCATGCGGGCAACTAGAAATTTTGGCTTTCAAAATGAGACTTGCATACATGTAGATGGACAAGCAACTTTGAATGGAGGGCTAGTAAACTACCAAAAATACTAGTCGTGAGGAGTACACCACATAAAAAGAATTGCAGAGCCCTGAAAATAGTCACAACTTAAATGTCACTGTCTTTGGTTTTGAGAAACATATATTCTTGATTTTTTTTTTAAATGCATATTAAAAATGATTTTGAAGAAAATTACACAGCAACATATCCTATTGAACTTGAAGTCAATATTTTGTTTACCTCTGACTTTGACTCAAAAAACAATTTTGTACATAGTCTGAGTAAGAAAGAGTAAAATGAACATGTACAACTTAGCGCCCTATGAGCAGTCTCTTATTTTGAAAGAGGAAAAAAATCATAAATATTTACATGTGTTCAATATACTGCATTATCCACTTCTCTTGTTCACATTAAAAGATGTTATGTTATTCAGACATCTAAGCTTTTCAACGGAGTATTATCAAATGCATAGTATTACTTATCAAAATCTTCCCTTTAAAACATTACTGTTATCATCTTATTTTAAATCAACATTTAATTACAAACATTTTTCAAATTCATAAATTTCTTTATAATATTCAAACACTTTGTTGAAATCTTTTGTTCTGTATGTGATTATTCGTAACTTGTCAACATGGTTAAATTTCCACTATCCCACAATGCAGTTGCACGGCAACAAATTGTGTTACTTCGGCAGAACCAGCTGCCATGTTGTTTTCCCAAAGTCCTACCCTAGCACTGCCTGGACCCAGGAAGTAAGGCTTAGACAGTGTGCACACTCGGGTCTGCTTATGAAGATATACTGGCATGCCGCTGTTGTGAGTCACCGATACCCAGCCCTCAGGCAGGATCTCGAAGGGATCATGGCCTCGTTCTGTCAAAAGAGAGAAAGAAATTCAATCAGGTTTTTATTGGGCTAGGTGTTTAAGGCCCACAGACTATAACATCCAAATGCAAAATGACTTGAGTTAGCTGATTTTATATGACAAGATTAGATGTCTTCCCATCGAACAGTTTTGTCTGAACAGGTCAAGGTCACCCAAATGCAATGTCAAACTTAGTCTCATCGAAATACACTCCTACTACGGTACACCGAGATTTTTTCAATCCTTTTATGAGTTACAGCAAGGAAATGAAATACAGTACATGACCATATATGAAGAGATAAGACAAAGTCACCCAAAAGCAATCACAACCTAGGTTCTATCACGATACATATTCCTAGGTTTCATAAAGTTCCTTTAGAATTACTGCACAGAAAACAAAAGTACATTTATCTCAAGAGAGAGTTGAAGAAATGAGCATATATATATATGTCCCCGTCCCAGAGAAACATAAATTTATGCGATATCCAGGGGAAAAATCATCATACCAGAAGTAGTTGCTCTCCAATGGAGGAGGGTAAGATTTAAGGACATTTTCAGTATTTTTGTCCAAGCCAATATTACATATTAGCTATGCAGCAATCGGATAAAAACAGTGTGACTTAGCTGACAAATTCTTTACACTTTTTCCAAATTGGCTCAGGATTTTTCATAATTTCTTCAACTTCTGATACACATCTTTACAATACTTCACTTAATTTTCACATTTATTATCTGTAATTTCAAAATGTAGAATTTTGCTGATGGTTTTGGTTAATCAGGGCTTAATATGGCCAGGCAGCCAATCCCCACAAAGTTAGGAGACAAAGGCCCTTACATTTTCTGCCTAGTTATAAACACAAAGTGTATTTTGACCACCAAACACAAACTATGGCTCTCATTCATCTGTCTTTGGGGGTCAGAGGTTCCTAAGAATTTTTTCCCACTTTGATGCCAGTTACTGTAATCAGCATTTGGCTAAAAAGCTTACTGTTGCTTCAGTAAAATTGGTTGCACCAGCAAAAATTCTTAGTGCCAGCCAAAGTCTTGACAATGGCATTCTGGAAACTATGACTTGTATACATGTATGCACCTTGTCATGAAGTCTGGTGGTTAGTCATCCCAGCCCTGCACACATAATCTGTTTAATCATCAGTTGTATCGCACTCTGTAATATTAAATACAAGTACAGTAATCCCCTTCTTAAAAGGCCCCTCTCACCAGAGGCCACGACTCTTGAAAGGCCAGCATTCTTGTGCAGAAAGTATGGTATTTCCATTATATTATCCCCAAGAGAGGCCACCCCTCTTACAAGGCCACTTTTTGGCTGCATTTGGGATGGCCTCATAAGAGGGGGGCCATTGTACAAATTCTGTAGCTAAAAGCCTGCTGTGCAATTGATTTTGAAAAACTTTTTATTTCAAAAATGAGTAAGGAAGAGGCAGAGCTTCAAAGTGTACACTATTTTTTGTTTACTTGCTACTAAAGATCTATCTAGAAAACCCAAACGGTGGTTAAATATGATATCTTATAATAATGCCCACAGAGGGCATCATGTATTGAGAAGGTCAGAGGTCAATATCAAGGTCACCAGGCAATACCAAGGTCAGAGGCCACTATTAAGGCCAGGGATCACTATCAAGGTCAGAGGCTAATGTCAGAGGTCAGAAAAGGTCACTCTTAAGGCCAGAAGTCACTTTCAAGATCAAAGACATGGTCAAACTAAGGTTATACTTCAATGTCAAGGTCACAGGTTAATCTCGTAACCAGGGTTTAATCTCAGAATCAGAAGTTTTCAAAACTAATACAGAAAGAGATGCTACCGATTTATCAATTGGTCATAAGCACAACCAATACACAGTGAGCAGTAGCTGCAGAATTTTAATTTATAGAAGTTTTGAAGATGCACAGATTTGCTGTACAGCAAATCTTTTCTAGCTTTTGTTTTCAAGTTAACTGTGAGTAGGGAAGACTGAAATAACGCTTAAAAAATGCCAAGCAATTTTTCCACTTTTAATTCACGCAATCAATTATTAAGAACAAAAAATATATTTTATAATATGAACAAAATCATTATCTTTATGGTTCATCCATCAAGAGTGGTTTTGCATTTAAGTAAAAGCACATTCGTTGGTGTATAGACCACGCCCGCTTGACTGACCTGAGAGTAATATAACCCTGCACACTCTAACCAGACTGTGAGGCAAGCCACTAATACTCCTGCGGTGGACTGGGTTTTTCTCAACTTTCATAATGATTATGTGCTATCCAATTCACCATGAGTATATCTAGCAATACTATGAGCTCTTATTATCTTTTTTTTTTGGTGTTTGTTAGTTATCAAAGTTGTCACATGCTTTAAATCTAGATGGATCAATGTCATTTGACACCAGACAGCTGATAAAGGCCACAGTGGAAGGCTGCCTGTGTTGACCCTTTAATCCACAATTATTTGTTCCTCAAAATTGTGTCCAGAACAGCACCAGGAACAACAGAAATCTGCATTAGATAGTTGGCCCCTTAACCCATTTTAACATGGTTTCCACAATTTGCATGTCTTCTTGCCCAGGATAAGTCTCAGAGCACTAGCCCAGGGGGCAACATATATATATATATATATATATATAACGAACAGAAAAACCTGAAGACCCTGGACCCCCTCGGCCATGGCAAAAATACATTTCATGATAGCAGCTCAATTTGCTGCAGAGTTACTGTGTCTGCAAAAGTAACAATATGATGACCATTAGTGACCTTACACACAGGTCAAGGTCTCTATAAGTCAAACTTACCCAAGCTTCCAATGAGATGCTTCTTCAGTACAGTTTCATGGTAATACCTCAATTTGTTCAAAAGTTACAAGTAATTGTGCCCTCAATGTTAAAAATATGACACATGCTAGCCTTGAAAATAGGTCATAGGTAGCTGAATGTCAAACTTAGCCAAAGTTCCAATGCAATACTGCTACTGGATAAGTTTCACCATAGTAGCTCAATGTGATCAAAATTATTGCATGCACAAGGGTAACAGACAGCAAGAAAGAAGACAAATGCACAGACATAACTTTGACAATATTTTTTTTTAAACTACATCTGACGCTACACAGAGGAACGCATTATCAGGGGTTTAACTGACATTGTGCCTGAAGAGTTCCACAAGCGAAACCGGTCACACTAGTCCCTCTGGACCATACCCTTGCCGTGTTTTAGCTATATAACTTTGACAATACCCCACACTCTAAAATGCTGCAGGGAAGAAAATAACTGAAGACAAGATGCCCATGGGCCTAATGCTCTGATGACATATTCTGATGACCATCACCAAACAATCATTTCCTGAGAAAAGCATTCCTCCGACGACCTTGAGAAATTAATCAAGGTTATCCATATTATGCAATGTCAAACTTCCACATAATACACACTTGTGCTATATTTGGTATCATTTGCCTGATTCTTGATCAAGATATTGAATTAAATGTTCTTTTTGAAATGCTTAATGATGTTGAAAATTAGGTCAAGGTCATACAATCATTGGATCATGGTGACCCAAAAGTAGGTCACAAAAAAGTACAGTCTATGATTTATGAACAATGTACTCAAGAGCAATTTTGATCTTGAGGCTTAATTCTCTGCCACTGATGTCTTAACTGCACCCTGCAATTATAAAATCAGCTCTTACACCTTTACAGGCCTGGTGACCTACAAAAATAGGTCAATGTCACCGATATTACATCATATATTAGCATTAGACACCATCTTTATATTCTATGTATTTGGCATCTCTAATTTAATTAATTTTTGAGATATGGAATTTTAAATCTTTCAAGGCATTTTAACTCATAATTTCTATTTAAGTATAGGTGGCGCCATTAGTATCATATGCAACAGAGACTTTGATCTCTCACAATCCCGCTATATTTCATGAAGATACATAAGAAATTACGGATGCTAGACTAATCACAAGATTTTCACATTTTGATCTGTATATTACATTATAGTGAAGATGGCACAACCAACACTGAAGGCCACAAAGTTTTTAACACACTTTCATGGTCAAGTCCGAAAAAGTATATACGGGCCTATTTTAAAAGCTGTGGGGCGCAAAGCATTGACAAAATTTCCACATTGTGACCCCTATATTCCAACTGGCCATTTGACCTTGACCCTTCCACTAAGACTCAAAAATTGTGGCTGTTCAAAAACTGACCTCACTTCCAGCTTTCCATATATAGTGTGTTTGCTCAAGTTGGGTAATAACTTTCCGAGGTATTCAAAAAAGAAAAATAAAGTTGGACAAACACCAAACTTAATAATCGTTGGGTCACAGTGACCCAAATAGTAGATCACCATGCACAGTTTTAGAAACAATGTACATACTCAGGTGTAATTTTGATCAGAGGTTCTGTTCTCTTTGCCATTGATGTCCAAGCCACACCCTGCCATTACAAAATCAACTCTTTCAACTTAACAGGCCTGGTGACCAATCAAAAATAAGTCAATGTTGCTAATATTACATAACACATTAGCATTGGACATGATCTATATATCCTACAAATTTACCATCTTTAATTCAATGATTTTTGTGATGAGTAATTTTACATCTTGCAACACATTTTGGTTCATAATTTCCCTCAAGCTATAGTGGCACCACTAGTATCATATGAAACTAAGACTTTCACCTCCTCCAGAGCCCCACATAATTTCATGAACATCTATCAAATATTAAGGATGTTAGAGTGGTCACAGATTTTCACATTTTGACCCATATATTACATAATACTGTAGGTGGCGCCATCAATATAGAACTTGAAAAACTGTAGACTGTATCGCTCTCACAAGTGAAAGTTTATGGAGTGACAGACACACATGAGCAATCACATAAGCTCTGCAACATATGGTCAGCAAAGCTAAAAGAGGCCAATGGGCCTAGTGCTCTGCTGTCAAAAATAAGATGCAACTGAAATGAATGTAGCAACATGTACATTGCCCATCAATTTCATAATGCTAGCTCTTGTTTTTATTCTTTGAGGTATTGAAAGTAATGTGTTTCACTACATTCTGGCTTGTATATCCCATCCCGTAACACCATAGGTGGTGCCCCTAGTATCACACACATTCAAGATTTTCAGGTCAGTAACATTCCTCTAAGTTTCATGAAGGTCTATCAAAAATTAAACACGCTAGAGTGTCCACTTAATTTCATGAAGATTTTCGCATTTTGACCCATATAATACAAAATGATGTGATTGGCACCAGCAATATGTTGGTCTAACCTTTCAAGGTTATTCAAGACCAAATGTGACAGTTCCACACAAACTTAACATTTCATTTTCTATTCATATTTAATAGTAGCCATGGTTCTAAAATGCATGTTTTTTTTCAGACACAAGCCGATGTGACCTTCATTTGACCTTTCAAGGTCCCTCATAGTCAAATGTAACAGACCTAAATGAAAGCATGTGTCATTTCCTATTCCTGATTGTCGGTAAAAATGGTCCTAAAATGCACTATATTCCAGACAGAAAACAATATAACTTTTCTAGATATGATCAGTGACCTTTGAACTCTAGAAAGCAAGTTAAATATATAGATTTGACCTTCACCATGATTGTGAAACACATCAAGCTGCTTCGCTCAATACAAAATTCGAATGACCAGCTACATTTTTTTTCCCAGAATTAAAGCAGTAACGGTGTTGAAAAGTGACCTTTGACCTCTGAAGACTGGGTAAACTATAAAGACATGCTCTTGACCTTCAATAAGCTTCTCAAACACTCAAAGCCAGATGTTTGCCTCATGCATTCATTCAAGAGTTGGAGTTGTAACATTGTTGCTTGGTGACTTTTGGCCTCTGAAAATTGGATTAAATATAGAGGTATGATGTTGACTATCACCAGACACACCTACACACTGGAGTCATGGACCATTCAGATGGTCAGCTGATTTGTTCAAGAGTTAGAGCAGTAACATCATTTTTCATGTCGAACATGTTGAGATTGGATCAAATATACAGATATGACCTTGACCTTCAAGAGACTTCTGAAACACTTTAAGGTGTTTGGCTTATGCAGAATGATGATGGCCAGCTACTTCTGTTCAAGAGTTAGAGTGGTAACAATTGACGAACACAGAGACAGATGGACTGCTGGTACAGGAAACATCAATACCATTGGCCCCATAGAATAACACGTAAAAATCACTGGAGCGTGATCATTTGGCTCCTAATTTCCATCAAATTACAGGTGGTACCACTAGTATCAATAGCAATTTAGACTTTGACGTCCCCCACAATCCCAACAAATTTGGTGAAGATCCACCACAAATGAATCAGGCTAGAGCGTTCACAAGATTTTCACATTTTGACCCCGATATTTTCATACACCCTACCAGCAAGTTATATTGGGCTGACATCAAAACTTTAAAAGTTATGCTCACAACTCAAAAGTTGATGGACCAATGGACTGACTGAATGATGGACATGAGTGATGCTATAAGCTCTGCGACCTTATGTCATCAGAGCTAAAAACAAAACGGCTGTGTGAACAGCCCATGTTAACATTCAACCCACTCGTCTAGGGGATGAGAAGGTTGGAGAGGAAGTATACTGTGAGTTTCCATTGCAATCCCCATTGACTAACTAACAAGGTGATCAATAGGAATGCATGCATTTACCGACAGGTACCCAAATTGAAAAATTCATTAAAAATCAGGGATTCAGAGTAATACCACCTGGTGAACGATTTAGGTTAATTCTCCCACAAGCTACATTTCCACTAAGTTTCAGAACAAGTTAAAAGGGAATTCTATCGAAGTAAAAAAAAGATTAGTAAAAAATAGAAACAAGAGGCCCATGGGCCTAATGCTCTGCTGGCACCTTGGTTATATTGCACCTTTATCTTCATTCAAAGTTGCCAGTCCTCAAATGGGTTCTGAACATATAAAGCTTATGTACATTTAGTATATAAAATTTCCACCAGATGGCACTTCGCTCCACACGTAATCATAGCTTATTTGTGCAATTCCTGTGATGGATATTGTTGCATGTGCCAAGACAACAGGGGGAAAGGGGTCTAGATTTTCATACACCCTATAAGTCGTGAAAGTTATACTGGGTTAACTTGAAAACTGTGTACAGTATAGCGCTAAAGAGCAAAAGTTTACGGATGGGCAGACATGAACAGTCGCATAAGCTCTGCAACCTTTGGTCAGCAGACCTAAAAAGTCAAGCCCCATTTGCTGAACTAATTAAGGTCCGGGGGTCCCCAGAAGTATGCCAAAATTTGAAATTTCAAAACAATTGGCTGAGTGGTTTCAAAGATTTTTTCTTTTAAATTAAACCAAAAAAACAAAAAAAAACAATATCACAAAAAATCTAAAAATCACTGAAGTATAACTTCTTGAACAAGTTGGTAGAGACACATGAGGACATTGTCATTCCCACCAACTTTGAAGTGAATCTGGTCTACGGTTTTGGAGAAGAGGTTGAAAATGTGAATTTCCATCGCAATCCTCATTGACTTGTAATTAATTCAAATGTATTCATCATCTGACAGGTACACAAATTGAAAATTTGTTAAAAATCAGGGATCCACAGTATCACTACTAAGGCAACAACTTTGTTTACCCATTCTACAAGCTACATATCGACTATGTTTCAGTCCAATCTCTGTGACAGTTTTAGTGATGGATACACAAACATTCATACAAAATGTACTGAACACTACAGGTATGTGTCTCCTGTCGCTTGATGCACAAGCATTGCATCATCATCACCACCACCTTCACAAATATACTGAAGGTTCACAAGCTAAATACCTGTGTCAACACAGAGCATTCAATACATCAGTTTTGACAATATTGCAATACATGCACTGCAAATTGCTATTTTATTTGTCTAGTTGTAGCACTTACTGACATGTTGTCCCAAAATTTAATATGCCATAACTTCATCAAAACTTAACACATTTCAACCATTTTTACAAACATTCATCATTTTATTTAGATTATATAATTAAAAAAGTATCACACAATTCTGTTGGGAAGTCAAGGTAACTTGCGCAGTCTCCACATAACCCTTTCAGTTTTTGATGACAAAGATCTTGTGTAAGATCTGCCCTGGCTGAACATGCTTTGACTGCTCTCATGTTCCCAAAGCAATACAAAATTTCAATGAATTGGTCGTCTGACCTTGGACAGCTGGCCACGGTGACCAATGGGTAGTCTCAGGCTGGCCTGGAGGTGTAATGATGCTAATAATGCATCAACATGTTTCAAGATCACAGCATTATGCTACAGATCCATAGCCTGTATTGTGATATGTATGGTGCTCAGTGAACTAATCTGCTTTTTGCAGCAAATGTGAAGAAACACAACTTTTCCATCATCTGATTTGTAGAAAAATATACTTGCTAAACTTCACAGCAGTGGCTAGAGAGTAGGGTTATCAATACTAATATTTGCATGTAAAAACTTGGGTGTCTTGTTCCCTGGGTGAGCTAAGGGTGGATCTTCATAATGCCATTCCAGTGTTTCTATTAGGAATTTTTTCTCAGGGGGTCACAAGAAGGGAAATTCCAAGAAGACTATATTTTCGCCAACTTTAAAATATTAAATGTACATTTACAAGACTTGTGACCCTAAATAGAATTTTTTTCAAGAGGGTATTTTAAGTTTTGAAAGGGTAATATACCCTATCTGGGGGTTAACAGAAACACTGCTACTCTCTGATGTCACAGATTTTAAGACCACACACTGTCTTCTAAATGCCACTTGCAATCTTCAAAATCCAGATTGCTCTACGCTGGTATTAAAAGGCATCCCTGACCAAAGCATGGGTGGTAATGATACATAATTGTCTGAAAGATTTGAAATTAATAACAAAAAATATAAATATAAATGGATGTTGCTTGTCAACTCATAGCTAAATAGTGTAACAGGGCTTACCATATATTTACATGTTAAAACTCAAATTTGAGTGGGAAAAAAATTCTTCCATGGGTGTTTCCAAAATGGGTAGTGCACTCCTGTCTGTTCCATTATAAATTTACTTATATCTGGATGTGCTTTTGGGGAATTGGGTGTGCAAAACACCTCACCATGACCTGCATACCTGGATGGCTAATACACTGCACCTAACAATCATCCCTACTCCGGTTAAACAAGTTTCCTCTCCACATTGCCAGCCAGTTTCTGGACTCATTTATGTAATTTGTAGACTCCTGTCCAGGAACAACACAGGTTAAAATAGTACAATTTTATTTCAGTACTGTCAAAGACTGGGAAAAGATCTAATCTAATACAAATCAGCCTCTTTGGTATTTTGTTCTTATGACCACCATTTCCATGATATTCTGAAGAACATGGGAGCAAAAGTCAATACAATATACGGTTGCTACTGGGCATGTTTGATTTCAGGCATTTTTCAACCATTTCCTTTTGTAACTATATTGGTCAAAGACATGTATACATCTCAAGTACAAAAAGCAGATTCATATTGGGACATTCAGAATAAAAAGACTGTCAAATGTCCTGAAAAATAGGCAGTTCGAAACCTTGGGTGTTTAGTGGCAGCACAGTATCCTACATGTAATCTTCTTTGATCACCCATCACATCAAAAGCAGAGCTCTTAAGCTGCATGACATAACATAGAAGCTCTAAACACATAACCTTAACATGTTTGAATGCACGTCATCTACGCAACATCACAACACTGAAAATGCGCTGAATTACTGGTCCCTACAAGCAACAGCAGATGGTTCCATTACCCATTCAGCAGAGGTCCTATCCTCAGCAGGGCTATGGTTTATTCTAGACCATAACCTTGTAACACACCTCAAAATGTTTGCACCACATTTGCTGCAGCTCTTATTTATATCACCATGTTAAACCAAAGGTACGATTTATTTTTATGTTCTCTAGAGTGTATATCATACAACACTATATCACTAAAGATTCTTTTTTTATGTGTACATGTATTTGGAATCTTCAGGCTCTTATAACTCTAAAAATGTAATTTGATAGGCTTTTGAAGTGAGGGGACTACTTTTTTACCAGTGCATGAGTGGAGGCACTGCTGCAATGCCTAGAAATATTTAGAACTCACCTTTAAGCACTATTTTTTCTTTCTCAATGGGAGCTGCATAGTCTTCTTCATTTTCTGACCCTGCTGAGCCAGATCCATTCAGTTGCTGCTGACGAATTTTGTAGCTGTCAATACCAGATTCCAGCAATGCATCAATTTCTTCCTCGTCTAGATAGTCATCTTCACTGTCAACAGCCACTTCGCTCATATCATCATCATTTTCAGAGCCAACATCATCGATGATATCAAACTCTGTGCCTACATTAATATCGTTTAATTGATTGTTGGTTGATACACTCATATCACCTGTTGATGTGGTTTCTGCTATTTCGCCTTCTTCCAGGTCACTGCTGCATGCTGTATTGAGATCTTGACATTTTTCGCTGTTGTCATCCACACTTTGATTGTCATTATCCTGCTCTACACTTTGGTTCACTCTTCGTTTCTTTGAGGGAGGCTCACGTAGCTCAGCAGGACACACAAGTCCAAACTGGGATACCCCAGCCTCACCTCCATCATTTCCTAGTACTATCTGTTGTATATTTCCACCATCACCAGAGTCAAAGTCCAACCTTTCAGCGTTTGGATTGGACGTATGCGTTGATGGTGGTGGAGAGGGTGGTAAGGGAGGTGCTATAGGATCTTCTTCTGGTAGCGGGGGTGCCGTAGCACTCAGCATATTTATCGTACCTGCCATGTTTGTTACAATGAGGAGTCAAAATGTCCACAATCACCTGAGTTTTGCCCTAAAAACCACAACAACTCTCATGTCAAAACTGAACAGGATTCTCAAAATTATCCATATATGCAACGGTACATTTCTGGTATGCAGACATTGACTAGGAATCTTTACTGCACCATCTTGAGAATGTCCATGAACAAGTTACTCCACTTCATTAAAAAAAGGTACTTTAAGCATCCCTTAGCATATTTAAGTTGAATATTAGGGGATAATTATGACCATAACAAAATTAACCTCAAGCCAACTAATGATGTCCATACGTAATCTATGCACTCTGATCGAGACCTGAAGGACGACTCTTAGGACTTTTCTACCAGCAAGAAACTCCCAGGTGTGTCAGGCTTCAGGACTTGCAGAATGTTGGGGAAATACCCCAGTTGCATGTGGTGCACAGTATGTATTGCTCAGTGCACTAGTACAGTGAAAGACTTGGCTCACACTTTCACTTCACTAGTACAGGTTGCAAGACATGGAGCTGCAAGTACATGCAGATTTGGGCGTTCGTCTGAGCTACAACTCACAACAAATACAAACATATATCCTAGATAAGGGTTCAAAGTAGTAATATGACACTGTGAGTAAATATATATGTGGTATATGGCACTATTATTTATCACAGACCAGCAGAGCTTGTGATGTACCATTGATGCGCTGCTTGCTTAGGTTCCTTCAGGCTAATTTGTCTGGAATCTGGTCTCCATGCTTTTATTTTTGTTTAAACTGGTTATTGCTCCACACGAATTTTCTGTACCTGAAAGAATAGCAGATTGAAATAATGCAATATTCACTTCATGTTTCTTTAGTCACTGTTGAAGATCACACGACTGATCACAAATTATGTGTACAATGAGTAGTCATTCACACCAAACGGCGATAGAGCAATATCCTGATTTGGTCAATGTATCCAGTTACTCAAAGCACAGACTGAAAGTCAAGATTTCCCAATAGATGCCCAGCACACTGTAGTTCCATGTAAATATAAAAACAGGCAATGTCACCATATGAATTACTTGTTTTGCCACCGTTGTTAAAGAGATACTTGAAGTATTCTGATAAAAGTTATTTTGTGTCCCCTTAAATGATCCATTAGTTTAATCTCTGTGGCTGGTAAGAAAGTATGTACATGATGTAAACCACTTTGTTCCAATAATGTGACAGTGTATAAGATCATACAGTACTTTGATCATTTGTGTGTGTAAATAACACGACATAGTTTTTTGTAAAGTAGGTAAAACATATAAAAATCCATTGTAACGGCATACTTCAGGAAAATATTGCCTTCAAGCACCTGCGGTTTATATGCATCTAATTAAGTATTTATAACCAACTGTGCTCTTGAACCAGGTCCAGGTTTTAATGTCTATGTTGGTTAACATTGTAAACAATGTAAAATGTTACTTGAGACTTTATCACTGGTATAACTTGATAGTATTGTCAGCTGCATGGTTCAGACCAGATTATTATTATTTTGCATGTCACCACAGCTGTGGTATTTAATGGATTTGGCAGCCAAATATATGGATGACCTAACAAGCTGTGTTTGCTTTTACTGCAATTCAATTAGCTTAATTTTGGCTGATACGCAAATTTCTGGCAATTATGTTTAAGATTTCCTAGCCTTGAGAAAAACACAAAGAACATTCTGTTGACGTACGATTGTAATCAAATTCTTGACGTATACAGGATGTAAAAAGCCATTTGTGCTGTTCAATGTGGAGCTTGAGCTACGAACTGACATCTCCAGGAAAATTACTCAAGTCATGCGCCACCGTAAGTGTTAATTAATATTTGCAGCTCAAAATTAAGTCTGTAAGATGGACCAAAAATGGTCGAATAAAAAATGTTCGACGATATGACGGCACTGGGGACCAATGAAAACACGAAAACTGTGCCTTGTATTTCTCATAATGTATACATATCTGCTTTTTCGTCATTCAGTGAAAAAAAATATTGCTGTGACTGTTCATATTTGTGTTCCAGAACCTCGATCATTTGACGGCTCTGACCACTGTAATGTCAGCGTTATAACTTAATGTGGGTTTTCTGACATTCTGGCAAATTCCGCAAGCGTGACCCTACAAGTCAATTTGCAGCATTTTTTTTCTTAAGTTTTTTGTAAATCAATATCCGTTCCAGTATCTATGCAGCCCAATTTGCAGTATACAGATTCAGATACAACAGACCGATCGTTATCAGAAGCCGATGATGAGCATTTGGTTCTCATTTTCCCCTCCAAATCTTACCCCTGTCCCGAATGGTCCCGCAAACAACGCTTGAGCAAGATGGCTTCCACTGCATTATGGGAATGCGAAGGGAGCATGAATTATTTTGTGTATTTCCAATTAAATATAAACATTGTCACGTGCATCGACCACTCTCACGCTGCTGTCCGCTTCTCCGCGTAAACAATGAAAATCAATTGACGTTTGGATCTGAACAGCAACACAAAGTTTCCATTGTGTCAAGTGATAAGTTCCACACATCCAGTTTCAGATACGTTGAATATTGTCACTGTAATTTCAACAAGTTCATCTTGATAAGCGCACTAACAACGAAACAGCACACGCCCCCCAATTTCTGTCTGAACTGTTGTGTCACTGGAGCGGGCAACAGTGTAACACGTGTATTTCATCAAGCATTGGCAACACGTGGATCGTTCCATTACCGAATAGGCGGGAGCTTTTGTGTGAGCTACACGTAAGCAAGTTGATTAAATTGCACATTCTCTTAATGAAAATACCGGGTACGGGTTCCTCAGCAGAATACCAATATTTTGTTCCTGGTAAGCCCAACAATGTGAGCGTCCGCAGCATGTGTGTTGTTAGCGCTTTTCATTCGACGTTACGCCCTTATAGTTATTGTCATTGAACTTGAAGATGTCTTTCTTTCATCTGCCCGGGTCATAGTCATGCGGCCACAACACCACTTTGTATCACCCGCACCTGAGGCTGAGTTCAGTGGGATATTCCATTTGCGCATCAAATTGCACTTTTAATATAATATGCCGCCTGACTGTGGGGTCCTGTGGCGTGTGTCGGTGCAATCGGGTGTGCAATCGTTTGGTTGAAAATTCAAAACAGTGCATTCTTTGCATGGTGGTAGTATTGGGGCATTGCTCCCAAATTTTCTCCATGATTGTACGTACGTCTCTAGTCTAGGAGTGAAACGTACTCCCCAGGATGTACTCTCAGTTTTCGAGGCGGGAGCATCTTGGGAAAAGGTCAAGGTTGTCATGCTGTGATAATGTATGCTTTTAAATATGCAACCAGCAATATCCATGCCTTCATGCGTGTGCATTGGACAGTTACTCTCAGGCTTGGGCTTTAGGAGAAGAAAACAAAAATTGAAAACGCAATTATGCCAATATTTTAGTTAATTTCTGTGTACAAACGACACTCAGATGGCATCAGATGATTGATCATTTGATGTAAACTACAAAATTATAATTTCTAAAAATTTATAAATTAAATAAATTTGACTTCAATATACAGTAAATTCATTATTAAATTGCTTTATTTTTGCATGTATAAATTTTCATGGGTTTTGCATTTTTGCCATTTCATTGTTGTTTTAATTTCACTGTTTTGGACATAATTCCTATTCAAACAATGTTAAAATACCATTTCACTGTGCTTTATTTTCACGGTTTTGTGTAATAAGTGAAAAAAAAAAAAAAAAGAGTGCAGCTAAATTAACATTTTACAGTATATTATGTCTGGGTGCCAACCCAGACGTATTGTGTTTCCTCAGATTCTTTCTTTCCTTCCATGCACCCAAATTTGTCCAGAGTTTTTCTCTGACACTATTGTTTCGAAAATAACCAAACTTGCCATGGTTACTGACCTACCAGTGAAAGTGTGCATATCCTTTGGAATAGTCATAGTGTTTAAAATTATGCAAATTAGAGGCAGTTAACATTTTTAAAGCTCCATATCTTCCAAACTATTGCAGATAGACACAAAATTTCAATGTGTATGTGTTTGTGACACCTGCCAATGTCATGGACAGTAAATGAAAGTTGTAGAAAATTAAATTATGCTAATTAGAGGCATTGAAAAAATTTAAAGGTGAATATCTCCCAAAACTATTATAGATAGAGGTACCATTCCAACTTCAATTTAGAGGTTTGTGGCAAAGCTGCATCCAATAAACCATGAACAAAAGTTGTAGGATTTTCATTTAAGCAAATTAGGTGAATATGCAAAATTTAAATCTTGAATAGTTTCAAAACTGTTATAGATAGAGGCTTCTATCCAACTTCAATTTGTAGGTTTGTGACAGCCACATCCGATGAACCAAAATTGTAAACATTTTATTTATGCAAATTAGGTACTTCAAAACTAGTATACATGTATATAGAGGTGCCAGTCCAACTTCAATTTGTAGGTTTCTGACATAGCCCCATATATTGAACCATGAGGCAAAGTTGTAAAATTTTAATTTATTTAAATTAGGTGACCACACAAAATTTAATTCTTGAATAGCTTAAAAACCAGTATAGATAGAGGTGCCATTTCAAGTTGACTTTATGGGTTTGTGACATAGATGCATCCAATGAACCATGAACCAAACTTGTAGGATTTTAAAATATTTTACGCAAATAAGGCAAATACACAAAATCTAAATTTTCAAAAACTTCATAACTAATATACTTAGAGGTACCATTCCAACTTTAATTCATAGGTTTGTGACATAACCTCATCCAATGCACCAAGAGCCAAAGTTTTAGCTTTTAATTTATGCAAATATAGTATATGCCCAAAAATTAAAATCTTGAATAGCCTCAAAACTATTATAGATAAAAAAAAAATATATTATAGATAGTAGTGTCATTGAAACTTCAGTTCATAAGTTTATGACATGACAACAAAGTTGTAGGAATTTAATTTATTTAAATGAGGCTAATACACCAACCTTAGATTATGTTGAACAATGGAAGAGTGTAGCATTTCAAACTGTGCTCATATTGAAGACACTCAGACAGATTTGCTGTGAACCAATATGGTGCCGCCATATTGGAATTGTATTTGGCACTGTAAATCAAAACAATTATTTCTTGCTTTCTATCATTTATTTCTTGTTTCTACTCAAACATTGAAGTAACAATTTCTAAGCTCAATTTTGTGCAATTTTGAGGGGCATCAACTGCCATTTTGTTTACTTGTCATTGTGAATGGGTCAGAGATGGGTTACAACCTGGATCACCAGCAGTCCGTACTGGTCTGGGGCCTTTTAATAGCCAGGACTGTATAGGAATTCCAATATGGTCCAAGACCATACCTGATTATTTGTTTATTTCCCCATGTGTGAATAAAATCAGAAGTTGATCAAATTTATATGGTAGTGTCCAGGACTGAATAGGAATTCCAATATGGAAGCAGAATGATGGCGGTATCAGATCTCTTGAGATTCCAATTTGGCTGCACCATTTCAGAAGTCCGATAATGCCCTGCGCCGTTTTGGAATGGCGCAGATTCCAACATGGGGCAAAACGTATAGATTGCACAATATGTAATTTTCATAATGAAACAAGATGATATAAAACATTGGTGGTAATAAGTGAAATTTTGAGTAATTTTGGTATTAGTTTATAAGTATGCTTATCTGTCGACCACCGTTTGCCTGGACCTCCATGTCTGGGTCAAATGCCCATTAAATCAAGTTCAGCTCACTCACTTGATTCCTGAAAACCTGACGGTCCCGTGGTACTATCTGTCAGTTCCTTTGGAACTGGTGGTGACTCCCGATGCGCATGCTCCCCAAATCATCCTGCCTCTTTTTGAAGAGTCGACAGTTGATGTCAGCTGAAAGAGGAAGCGGGGTGGTCAGGTGGGCTTCTCTGGTGGCTGAGAGGTAAGTGTACTTATATTGAAATCACTTAAGAATTCACATATTAGTTACGTAATGCTACCTCTCAACCACCATTTGCAAATATACAGACACAAAGGTGGAGGATGTAACATTACTGGCATACTGAACATATTTAATCACTTGGGGGAAACCATTGGTCTGAGAGAAGAGGCGACGTCTGAAGGGAAAACCTCAGAGGTACATGGATTTCAGGTCACAAACAGCAGAATCCGGCCGAAACCAGTCACCCTTATTACCAATCAGCATGGGACCGTACTGGACCTTGCATGCCAACATGATAGCTGTCTACCTCTTGGGTAGACACTGTCTGTTTCAGGTCCATCGGACCTGGAGAGCTAACAGGACCTATAGTCACAAAACTAGCAGGCACCGGGGGGCTAATATATGGTTCCATAGGGCAGTGAACTCCTGGGTCAACTGGCAACAGGCTAGGACAGTAGGACAAACTGCCTGATATGGGTCCGAGATTAGGTCAATTTAGCACAATGCCATAAGCCCACTAAGAAGTACACTGACCCATAGACTGCATCAGATCTAAACCACAAGAGCGCCATAAGCTGGCCGGAACACGGTGGCTACTCTGATGGGATCTTGAAGGCTGAATGGATGAGTATTGCAACCTAAGCAAAGGAGTCTGTGACCACACCCTGGTCCAAAGAAAGTGGATTCCTTGAATAAAAATAAATGGGATGTGGGTGAAGACTGAGGAGATAGGTCTAATGAAATATCTGAAAGCCAGGATACTGGAACAGACGATGCTGTCGAAGGTAGACTAAACGGAGAGAACCAGGAAGCGATTGACTCTTGGGCGATGTCAAGAGAGGGCTCGGTGCCAATCCTTGAGCTGTAACTCGTTGTCCAAGGCATGGGTTGCCCTGGGCTTCAGAGAGGTGAAACGTCTGAAGTAGGAGTAAACAGACAAACCAGAAAATACTTCAATGTCCAGCTCGTCTAACAATGAGCCCAGGTCCCTACGTGACTTGTTTCCATTCTCAGCTGAATCCGTTTTATTCCGCCCTGGCCTTCATTTTCCCCTCCTTTGCATGTCTGCTTGCCCTTCGGCCTTCGTTTTCTCCTTCATTGATGTCTGCTTGCCCTATGTCTGAGAGGCGCAACTGATATTTTGAAAGGGCTGTGTTGGCTTAATCAATTCTGGGTCCAAAGCCAGATCCACTGTAAGGGGTGGCTTTGTTTGAGATCTGAGATTGCTATGCGCCATCCATGCTCTGCAACTATGAGCATTGTCCATAACCTTTCTTGTAAGTGGCATTCCTGTTCTGGATCCAAAAAGGTAAACAAAGGAGCACCTTCAGGAGTTGAATTGTTCCATAACATTAAAATTTTTTATTCTTCTTCATCCCTCTTTTCAATTTCGAGTCTGCTATTGCAGAACCTAATTGTATTAACAAATCCGTGATGGTTGGTAGGTCTGTATAAGCATAACATAATTGGTAATCTTTGTCAGAAGATGACTCATCTTCACCCAAAGGTTTCCGAGGTTGTGACATTGCCCGCTTGCACATTTTCTTGGTAAACTGTGTAATTGGAGTTTGTCGCAAAGAGATTCCTGGCACCAAGATAACTTTGAGATTTTGTTTCCTTGTCTTTGTTGGAGTCTGGGAGGCAGCCATAGCTTTTCCTTGATGGACTGTCCTTGTAAGATTATCAGACGTGAGTGGTTGGTCCTTGGGTTCTGACGTGGCCAGGTAGTCCCATGTGGAGTCCTTCTTCTAGATGGCTCATACCTTTATTTTCACCACTTGGCTCTGGCCCTCCCAAACTTTACACAAATGCATATAATCATGTACATCATTTCATTGTGGCCATCTTGTTTACAGTGTGAGTGTACATTACATTTGGATTCTATTTAATGATACCGGAATCCTTTCAAGGGAACCTAGGATTCCTTAACATTGCTTTTGGATTCCTTTTAATGATATGGGAATCCTTTCAAGGGAACCTAGGATTCCTTTACATTGCTTTTGGATTCCGTTTAATGATATGGGAATCTTTTCAAGGGAACATAGGATTCCTTAACATTACTTTTGGATTCCTTTTAATGATATGGGAATCCTTTCACCCAGTTACTTGGATTCCTTTAAGACATTACTTTTGGATTCTTGACAGTGATATGGAAATCCTATAAATGCAACAGCATTCTGAAACATTACTTTTGGAGTGTTTTTTAAATAATATGGGAATCCTTTTCAAAGGATTCCATCCTCATAAATATTTCGCTGTATTCAATGCATTGTGCAACTGTTGTGAGTGTCAGTGTTCTAGCTAGCCAAGCTTTGTAGTGGTTGTCAGAACTTTGCCAGAGGTGTGAACAACTGCAGTCACCTGAACATCCACACACCATGATCTGGGTGCAGAACGGATTAGGCCATGGAGCTGGACAGACATGTTTAACCTGTTGCCAGCCCTGTGACCACCACCACAGTTGGACACTGTCTCGTGTAGTGAGACCTCAAGATATACATATATACATGACTGTGACCTTCATGGTCTAAGAAGGTATAACTCCAATTTACAACAATTGGTACCAGACTACAGGAACGAACCCTACAGGACAACACAATGTCAATGAGAGACTGTGAGTAGAGATCTGCTCATTTACTTGGCAAAATCCTGGAACTGGAAGAAATGTGGAAAATTCACTTTACGCAGCAGGAAACTCACTGACAAATTCAGAAAATTTAGTTCCCCAGTTTCGGCATTTTTTTCATTACAGACCATTGGCTCAAATTTTGAAAAGAGGGAAGTGGTGTACATGGTTGTTGTAGTTAATTGACTTTTGTATAAGGTACTGATTTAAAATATTCTATCTGGAATGATATGAAAAGATACTGGATGCCTTTGAGATTGAGTCTTTAATGTTATGGGTGGAGTTTTGTTCACTTGTGGATATTTCCTGATTCACTGCAGACTTGGATCTAGTATTTGATTGGCGAATCTGTGTTTTGTGGATGAAAGCAAACCGTTTCATTAACCTGTGTAAGTGTATGCATTGTCAGATGATTGGTGCATGCATGGTTTGCAGTTGCATGGTCTTGAACATGAAGCACTCCCTGACCTGCCAAATTGTTTCTCTGGCTTACTGACTTGTTTGTTTGACAGGCTTTTGCTTTACATACCTAGTTGATTCGTATTTCCACTGGGTCAGTGTCTGCATGTGAAGAAATAGAAATTGATTATTGGCTTCATGCAGTCAGTATGTATGCATAATTTGTTCAGAATGTGTTGGCATCATTTATTCTGGTCATAGCTTAGTCTGATTTGAGCAACTTTGTGTAGCAATCTTATTTTCTTGTTCAGCCAAATACTTTAGTTGGAGTAAGTGTATTCCACTGTAGTTAGTTTTGTGGGTCGGTCCACAGACTGATCTGCACAATTGACTGATCTACACAATTGGTGGAATTTTGTGTATTTGATGCACTTTAACAAAGCATAGCTCTGTCACTCATATATACAATTTGATTGAAAATACAATCATGGCAGTCATCTTGATAAGTTTTTGGGCTTGATTCAAATTTCCCAGTTTCAGTGGTGAGATTAATTTGACATGGATTATGCAAGCCATATCTAAGGTCACAAGTGTATAGTACACCAAAAGTACAGTCATGAAGAATGAATTATGTGTGCAATTTTGATCGGACCTTTGTCTGATTTAATTGCATTACAGTTTACACATGACATGTAAATAATCGTTACATTGCCGTGCATTTTTTTCGGACCTTTGTCTGATTAAATTGCATTACACAAAGCAGAAGTCATGGATTACACTGTGTACATTAATTTTTGTACGTGTGAAGAAATATGGAGTGTTCTCAACATGATTTCACCCTGGGAGGCAGCCCTTATTGTGAGGAAAAGGGCAGAAGAGGGTGGTATATTAACACCGTACAGCATTCTGTCTACCCAGGGTGTCAGAAAGGATGTCATTTACCATTACATGTGTGAGAACAAGATCTCATTTGAACATCCACTGTATGAACAAAGACTTCCTGCATATGCAGTACAACAATATATATCCAACCAATTGCAGAATTTTTGTCTTCAAGTTGGTCAACTGCAGAGATATATTTTTCAAATAGACTTCCCGTCAGAATTCAGTGGAATAGCAGAACAGTGTCTCCAAGAATGGACCTCTGCCAGATGTTGACAACTTCACACTATAGCTTCCCAACTACCTGTCACCATGAGTTATCTTCAGAGCATTTATTTCTCTCATGAGACCATCTTTTTGGAAGAATGTAAACATATGCTAGAGCAACTTAAAATGCAGAGAGACCATGAAATAGAAGTGGAAAGACAGCAAAGAAAGCAACTGAAATTTGAAATACGAAGAAACAAGCTGGAGAAATTGAGCAGGCAACACCAGGAAATAGGGAGAGAAATACAGGAAATAAAAGACAGGGTATCTTTGGTAAAGGAAACAACTGAATTTGTTTCTGAATTCATGTTACAATGCTGCAATATGATGAAAGATCATATGCATGGGTCGTCCTCATCTGCATCTTGTAGGTTGGGTGCTACAGGGAATGTATGTGATCAAAGCACGAGGACAAGTGATGCAAAAGACAGTGAGCAGCATAGAACAGAAATAAGTTACATCGCTGGGTATGATACACCAAGGATAATGGAAAGTGACCCATCTGTTTCCGAGATAAAGATAAATGATGAGCACACTGAAGATCGTGTGGAGGGTCACAAAGAAAGCTGTGAGATACCTACAATCTCCAATGCATTTGTGCCTATGAAACACCAGATCATACCAGAAGCTGAGAAAGGGCATGATACAGTCCCACAAGATGACAGGGAACCTTCTGTTTGTGACAGTATACAGGAAGAAGGTGTAGCAAAGGATTCATGTGGACAACATGGTGGAATTGCAGATAAGCTTGTTGGTAGTACAAGACATGTTAATAGAGCAGATATCTCTGCCGCTAATGTGGACAGAAATGGAATTACAAACAGATCAAACAGAGGCATCAAGAACACAAGAATGCAGTCTATCATTTCCACCAATCTTCATAATGTACATGGAGAAAAAGTCCAAAGTACCCAGTTCAAGTACATCAAGAACAAAGGTTGTAAATTTAAAAGATACGACAGTAATATTGAAATGAAGAAAGAGCAAAAGTGGTTGAAAGCTGGTTGGACAAAATGCCATGGTTCACAATGGAGTTGGAAAGAACCAAGGCACTACATCAGACCACCAAACCTGATCGATTCAACCATTAGATTGTTTCCAGTACAAGGCTCTATAACCCACAGTCTGATGGTAGTTACAAAGACTAGATTACAATGGTAAATTTGCATGTATCTGGCTCAGGTCAAAGCTGTAAATAATACAAATTAAATGATTAAATGTAATATTTGTGTAAGATACTTTGACAGAATACATCTGTTCTGACAGGTGAGAATTTTCTTAAAACTAATACATATACATGATGGTCGGATTTGATCTGACTAGTCATGAAACATACATGTATGTAACTGTATGCTATTGAAATACAGAGCTAACCATACTTTGTATAGGCCTACATGTAAACAGTTCTTGGATACCTTATTGACTGCCAATTGTAGTTTCTCAGATGCATTCCTAAGATTACTCTACTTTGGTCATGGTATTGACTTCAGGGTATTTTAGGATCAATTTTGGTCAGCTGTGCGGCTTGCTAAGCCTGCTGTTCCTAATGTACAGACTTGACTGAAAGATACAAGGTCTGCTGTGCAGGCATGGATTGCTGCAGATTCTGATTTGACATAGTTTTGCAATTATGTATATAATATCAGTTAAAGTGCAGTTTTTTTGTTCACTTTTGATCTGGAAGCTGGTCAGTTGTATTTTCCACGTGTCTTAAGTGGTCATAGTAACAATCTTGGAGATGCTGTCATGGTCTATGGGAAAGGCATATTTATACCTTTTACTCTATCATGTCTGTTGTTACTGTGTTCTGTTTACATGTGCTTGATGTACTTGGCAAGAAATGTTACGGTCATACATGAGATCACATTGCACCAATGGACATTGTCATCTATAAATGGATTGTATTGATGGCAGCTTGGTTGTACCAGATGATGAAATGTACATTTGTTCAACCTGTGAACAGTATTGCTGTGTGAGCATCCCTGAAAATCTGGTAAATGTACTTTTTTGTTTTGGTTTACCAAGGAGTGCTGAGGATCTGTATGTCACGCCTGTCTTTGGTATGTTTTGTCAGTCATTATTCGTTCAGTATTTAAGGAATGTTTTTGTTGTACATATATATGTTGCCAATTTGTTTATTTTTCACTTAGGTCTACTTTTTGTGTGTAACGAGGGTGCCCATGTTTTTCTTCACGTATTTTTCCTCTGTGCTGTACATACTGTTGTGCGATAATATTCAAGGTCCCTTTTGTGTGGAGAGGGAGAGGATGTTAATGTCACATGGTTGGATAGCTGGTTTATCTCTCGGGCAGTCAAGTTGGTTTTTAATTTTTGATGTAGGGAGATCTTTAAAACACAATCCACCCACTCCATGTACACCATCCATATGATTATAAGAAACTTTTAAAATGTCATGGTCTTATCTTTCAAAAAGGGGAAGAATGTTGTGAGTGTCAGTGTTCTAGCTAGCCAAGCTTTGTAGTGGTTGTCAGAACTTTGCCAGAGGTGTGAACAACTGCAGTCACCTGAACATCCACACACCATGATCTGGGTGCAGAACGGATTAGGCCATGGAGCTGGACAGACATGTTTAACCTGTTGCCAGCCCTGTGACCACCACCACAGTTGGACACTGTCTCGTGTAGTGAGACCTCAAGATATACATATATACATGACTGTGACCTTCATGGTCTAAGAAGGTATAACTCCAATTTACAACACAACCAAAAGGAATCGTAACTAGTCCTGGAAATAACACAGGGTTAATGAAATCCAAAAGGAATCTAAAAGAAATCCTTTTTATAGGAATCCATAAGGAATCCATGACCACATTATTCCGGCAACTGATCCTATTCAAATTTCAAAGGTCATTAACATAAAGTGGCAGTTGGAACAAAACAAGACCTATAATTTCAGAGCTAGACAACATATTCATAAATGTACGTAGTGCATGTCAGTTATTGATTTACTTTGTAGTTTGCACATATGCTCCAATCTGCACATGAAAATATCAATGTACTATACACATGAGTGTGCAGAGAACTTTCACTGACTAGAAGTTTAAAAATCAAGAATATCTTTCTGATGCATGATACTTTAACATAATATATATGCATTCTAAAAGTCATGGAATGTTTTAAATATGTGAAAAACAAAATATTTATTTACTTTGCATTGCTGCTGAGTCATCCATAATGTTAAATATGGTGCCAGGAAGTGACAATGCACTCAAGGCATGCTGGGAAAATCTTAGCTGAATTCAAAGCCATGTGCTTCTCTACACTTTAAAATTTGCAAAGATATTGAGCCACAGAGTTTCCGGGAAAGACTTAGAAAATTTAAGGTATATCCAGAGAGCTTCTAGGATATTTGATATTGACATTTCTTGGTCTTCCACAGAGTTCCCAGTTTAAACTTAGAAAATTATTGCTTGTCCATGGAGTTCCCGGTATCCTAATTTTGAAAACATACAAAGAGCCACAAAGTTCCCAGGTTAGACTTAGACATTTTATGGCTATCCTTTCAATTCCCAGTTTCATTTCAAGGAGATGCAGTGAGTTTCCAGGCAAGACTCAGAAAATCCATGGTTAGACACAGAGTTCCTGACATCATTCTGAAAATTTACAAAGAGCACAGTTCCCAGTTTAGACTTTAAAAAATTGTTGCCCACAGTATGTAATTTGAACATTTGTAAAGAGACACAGCGTTTCTGGGTTTGACTTAAAATAATTTGAGAGGATCCACAGAGTTCTCGAGATAGAGTTGTAAAAAATTCTACAAACTCTCTGGGCCCACAATATTCCCGCCATAAAACTTTGACCAAAAATTTCCTTCCACAGTGTTTCCCTGATAAAGTTTATTTGATTTATGAAGAAAAATCTTTGTCCACATTATGTCCGGCATTGTACTTTGCAAATAATTAAATGCCCCACATTATTTCCACAATGTACACAATATTCCCAGGGTCCAGCCCACAGTATCCCCAGATTTACCACAATATTTCCGGGGTCAGTCCAGTATGACCACGGTAATTGCACAATGTATTCATCATGGTCCACAATGTTTTTGCTATTGCCACATTATTTCCACAATGTGTCCACATTAAAATGCCAATATTTTCCAAATTTTCAACAATATTCCCGGGTTTCACAATGTTTCCGCCATATTTCCAAATATTCCCAGGATTCATTTCAGTAAGGTGCAGACCGCTAGCAGTGGACACAGCAGCAGCTGTCAATCTGCTGGCCAGAGGGCACCTGCTGGGTTTCTGGGAGACTTGGCTCTGGGACCGCAGTTGCCGCCAGCTCAGAAATCTGCTGGCAGGAGGCAGGCTGAAGGAGTTCCTGAGCTCCCTAGCCTCGGGGGCTGAGACAAAGCTGACTCAGGGCAGAAGCAGCAAGCTGCTCTGCCATCAGAGTCTGCTCGGGCTTGGCAACAGTGGTAGGAAAAGCAAAAGAAGACAAACTCTCCAAGTGCAAACATTGTTCCTCATGGAGCTCAAGTTCCACTTGCCTTTCAATAGCAGGAGCCAGGGTACCTGGCTTGAACGTAGGAGCCAGTGGGATTGCCAACTGCTGGCTTCGGAGTGGAGCATCCAAGGGTAAAGGAAGCAAAGCTGACACTGCGGGTGGGGGAACTGAAGGTGGCACTTAGGTCACCGGATGGGACACCACCACTGGGGCTAAATGCCCACTAATGGCAGAAGGCACCGCCACAGACTTGGGTGCCTTCCTTCTATCTCCCACATGCCTTAGCTTATGATCTGAGCTGTTGGAGCCAGAAACTCAGGAAGTTTGTCGAGGCATTGGTGGTTTTCCAGACTTTTCGGACTCGCGATCCAAGCACTTGGGTCCCGGACTGGCCTTTAAGGTTCCCGAATACCTAGACAGGAACCTGAAGGTTTCCATTCCAGATGCATTAGTTTGCGTGACTTCTGCCCCATGTGCTTGGACCCTTAGGGCCAAGATCTCAACAGCTTCAGTCGACCCTTGGTTGACTTCTTCGATGAGGTCTCCAAAGAAGGAACAGCCTGAGGCTGGGAGGGGGCAATCGAGGCATGCAGCATTTCAGCCTGCATCTGCATGCTCTTGGCCATAGACCCCAAGGCAAGGGCAACCCTTGGGTCAGGGACCAGAGCTGCAGTGGAAGTGGTTTGGGTAAAAGAAGAGCACTAGTGACCTCCCGAAGATGATCTCTTGCTGCTAGACTTATGACTATGACACCTTTTCTCCTTACTCTGGGTTTTCTGGTGTAGAAACATCTGCCACTTGGGACTGCAGATGAACCGCATGGGCACGTCCGTCGCTTTTCAAGTGGAGTCTGTGGCGAAGACACAACAGAGTCAGACTCCAAAGCTCCACATTTAGCCGCTATGGCTTGCTGCCTATGTCTCGCAGACCTGCTTGAAGAGGAGCCATTTGTCCTCTCCCCAATCCTCACTGTATTTGCATGTTAGCTCGCAAGAGCAAACTTGACCCAACTGGAGGCGACAACCATAGCAATGCTTATGATCATCCCTAGCTACCTGTGGTTCCATGGGATGGAGTGGTCACTCCAGGATCAACACCAACAGGTTGCTGCTGAAAGGTAGCAGTTGCCTCATGTGCATTGTCTTCCTGCTCTCTGCAATTTGAATGTTGAGACGTCATCTTGAAAATCTAGGTTTCAAACCAATTGACCAGCTCTACTCAACTATTTCAGAGGTATGTGCAGGACAGATATCAGCTATCTAGGTCTTTGAAGAATCGTGGACTGCTGAGAAATGATTTTCCCCACAAAGGAACATGTGTAAAGCACTAAAACAGTGAGTATGAACAAAAGTTCACAGAGTTTTAACTCAAAAGAGTCAGCCAGTAATGGCGCCCAAAAGAGGAACTGAGCATGTGCACTGGGAGTCACCACCAGTTCCAAAAGAACCGACAGATGGTGCCACGGACAGTCAGGTTTCAGGAATCAAGTGAGTGAACTCAACTCGATTTCATGGGCATTCGACCCAGACATGGAGGTCTAGGCAAATGGTGGTCAAGAGGTAACACTATGTAGCTAATCAAAAGGTTTCTTTGACCAAGGCAACCCTCCTTGCTTTGACAGAGTACTTTCTTGGAGAGTAACAGGCCCCATATTGCTCAAGACAAGTGGGGTCAGCAGGCTATTGAAGTGTAGTAGTCAGTGATGATTATAGGAGTCCCCTCATTAACCCTGCATGGACCATAACCAGCTAGATGTCTGGCTCACACTGCTGCTGGAAAATGTGACCCTTGGTGTATGCACTGAGGGATAGCAAAAGCTAGGACCATATGCCATTTGTGGGTCCAGGGAGGTGAATTACATTACTCACCTCCCAGTTGGGTCCAATTTATGATATTTCTTTGTTCTGCTTTCTCAAATCCTGTGCAAGCTAGAACTTTGACCACAGTATTTAATAATAATATTTTTGTGATTAAACCGCTTGTGTGCCGCGGTCCTGTTTTTTACAGGAGATGTGAAAAAGAAAAGGGAAAAATCAAAATGGTACTTTCCCTCAGTTCCCATCCCACATGTTCCCTCCTCTAAGGCTCAGGTATTTCCCTTGTCATGTTCCCCATCCTATGAACAGTCTGCAGACACACAATCATACAAGGGAGCCCTTAAAGGGGCTACCACCGTTCCTCACCATTCACCCATTTAAAAAATTCTACTGTTTTATGTTCCCTCCTACTTCCTGACTTCCTTTTTTTTCTTTTTTCACAGCATCCTATCAGGTAGTCCTGCACAGATTTGATTCCTTTCATACTTCACGGATGATCATCTTTCATTCCCCAAAACCATGCAACCCTTTCCTCTTCCCTCACAGCCAAAAATTTGCTCGAAGCTCTTACAATTTTGGTCTTTGTTCAACCATTTTTCTCAAAATTTATATTGTCTCTCTTAATATATGCTTCACACCAAAAAAGGCCAGTGATATATAGTTTCATCAACCCCCTGTGTACATACTTTACATTGACCGTTGCTTCCTGCTGTCCATTTTTGTTGTCTTCTTTTAAGGTTAATTACCTCCGCCCTACATTGAAATAACAGTTTAGACCCTTTACTACCATCCCAGTATGTGCTTTTCTTTTGTTTTTCCATTACTGTATATGCCTTTAATGTACTTTTTTCTCTAAGCTTGCCTTTGCAATCATCTGTCCATATTACTGTTTTTCAAAAATACACTTTCCAATCTTGAACCTCATCAGGTCCTTGCAAGTCAAATTTTTCTGCTATATTATCTATGTCTCTGGCCCATTCTGTTTGCTCCTTAACAGACTCCAAGTATATTTTCTTGCACCATGTGACATCGCTTACCTCTTGCAAGTAGCCCTAGTAGTTCAATTTTGATTTTGGTATTCTGTCGTTGATGCTTAATTAGCCCAATTCCCCAAGGACTGCTTCAGTTTCAGTACATGGAGGTGCCCCCAGAATCCATTTACCCATTTCATGTTGTACCTTTTCTATCCCTGGGATATCTCTAGCATTGATTGAACTTACATCCAGGCCATAGAGCATATTACCTGATATTGCTACCCTGTCCCATTATACCCTTACTGTGAAAGTCCTTTTGAAACTATTGATTGCTGTTGGTTTGATCATCCCCTTTGTCCAGTTAACTTTCTGTTTTTCTTATTGTAATTGCTGAACATAACCCTGCCCGTTGCTTTAATCCTTACCCCGAGAGATTCATAATCATCAATATCCCCAATTTCTATCAACTTCTCCCCTTCTGGAATTTAAAATTTGCTAATGTTCCATTTCTTATGCAAATCTGGCTTTTTACACAGGGTCATGATTTGGCATTTATCTGTGCTAAGTCCTTGTCTCCATTTTTTCCCATATTCCCCAACTATATTTAGTATATCCTGTAGCTTTAATTTTTCAGAGATTCTGCCATTGACACAGTTTCATCTGCAAAGAAAAGACTGGGTATCTCAGGTCCCCCAACTTTTATCCCATTATTAGATTCCATCAGTTTGTCACCCAGTTCTTTGATATACAGTGGAAACAAAATGGGAGAAAGCACACAACCCGGTTTTATCCCAATATTCACATTTTCAACCTCAACATCCCCTAGTGTTAGTGTATACTCAACGTCCCTGTGTAGAGTTTTCAGTGTTTTAAGGAAGCTGCCACCAAAACCGAGACTTCTGAGTTTCTCCCACATAGCATCGCTCCACACCCTATCATGTGCTTTTCCCATGTCTAGGAAAGCCATGTACACTTTTTGTTTTTTTTTAATTGCCCATCCAAAATTTCAGTCTGTGTCAATATGTGATTGCCTACTCATCTACCAGGTCTAAAGCCATTCTGAACTACTCCAAGCAGTCCAAGGCATTCTGCTATTTTGCCCATTCTTCTATACATTAGTTTACTGAAAAATTTTCCCAGATTTGAAAAGATTGCAATACCCCTTGTTTCTTCAAAATATTTGTCATACTTTGAACACACGAGTAGTGTTTTGAAGATCAGTAGCTTTGCAGCAAGCCCACCCCTGGTTTGGTTCAGATACATTTTTATTTAGTGAAGTACAGTTGGGAATAGGAGGGACTTGTGTTTGCAAGTCACCTTCCTGTTAGGAAGAAGGGCAGAGCCCTATTATCCCTCTTGTTGAGAAGTGCAGGTTCACTGGACAGACGTTACAGCACACTCTCCGCACCAACATTTGTTTAGTCCAGCACAGGTGCCAGTAACTGTGCTCAGTGCAGCACTATGACCCAGTATGCCTCCCACTCCCCTCCCTCCCCCCCCATGCCCCCACACAAGGGTGTTTGCAAGAAATACGAACTAGTTGGAACAGTTAAACAAGAGGATCATGATTATCCTGTGCTCTGCTGGCTGGAATATGCTTTTACAGTATTGCGACACATGCATTGTAGTCTGTATAGCTATATACATGTAGAGTGGTAGCAAAGTTTAATATATAGTTCATTTAAAAAAATAATAAAATACAAAAAATTGAAGCACCACCTGGTGGCCAAAATAAGAACTATGTGACCCCAGGTTACCCTTTGTTCAGTATCAAAGCAATAGGGGTGATCTGGTTTGGTTTACCTTTGTTCCTATAATGCATGTTTGTGACACCTAGCAACCCATGCCATTTGAGGTCAGGTGGGTGAGCAAAGCCCATTACATTACAGTGAACCTGAAAGTTTCACCCTGCATATGAGGACGATTTTTGGAATTATCATCTTCTAATCTACCTGAAGTGCATACTATTATCTTTCAAATACACCCAGGTGTGATAAAATGAAGGTTATATGCTTGTTTGGCAACATATAGAGAGGTTAAATTTATGTCTGCTCATTCCCCATGTAAATCTATGGAGAAAAAGTGAGGGTCATAGAAAGTGACCCCAAGATGTGGGCGGTCAACCATGAACAGGATGAGCAGCACTACCTTTAGGTGAATAGAACTAACCCAAACATATATTGTTGGCCAATTGGCTCTCAAGATGAAGATTTTTTTCTTCAAAAAATCAATTAAAGATTTCATAACAAATATAAAAATTATTGTGTGATCATCATCTCCTTTTGCAAAAATAACCTTATCACACAAAAATTCATAAAAAAATAAGAAAAAATTGCAACACTACCTGGTGGCAAAAATAAGACTAGGTGACCCCAGGTGACCCTATGTGCAATATCAAAGCAATTGGCCAATAGTTCTTGAGGTAGAGAAATTTTAATTTAAAAAAAAAAGTCAATTAAAAAATTTGTTAAAAAAATTAAAAATTATTGCATCATCATCTCCTTTGCAAACTTGATAGAGGTCCACCTGGGGAACATCCATGTGCAAAATAAAAACATTCCATGCAGCGGTTTTTGAGAAGTTAAAAAAGTAAAAAGTTTAACGACGGACGGACAGATAAATGACAGACACAAACAGATTCCAATAGCCCTGCTGACTGACAAGTCAGCAGAGCTAAAACTTATAAACACTGTCAAAAATTTCATGTCAACAATGACAGGACAGTTGAAGTATCACTAAATTGTCAGTTCAACATCAAGCGTTTGTTTTTTTTTTTACTAAATTCTTGGACTGATAAGAAGATAGCAATATTTTCTTGAAGGTTGCAGTCACCTTTGCCAAACATATTTGTATATTTAGACAGAATGGTGCACAAGTAGGATCAATAGGCAAATGCAGAATGTCTTGTAGGACAACATGTTGAGGACAAGTGAGAAAGTAATGGCAGATAGTTTTGCTAACAGCGCCACATTGACAGGCTGGAGACTCTTTTACTCCAATTTGAAAAAGATGTTTGTTCAATTGGCTTTGGCCCATGCAACCTGGAAAGTAAAACAAACAAATATCTCGAACCCCCCTTCAAATGTTCAGGATATTTTCATGGTACATGTTTTGCCCAACTTTGCATTCCTGTGGAGGGTAACAGGATTTTTTTATTCATTCATTCATTTTTTTTTGGGGGGGGGCGCATTATTTATTGCAAAACTATGTTCTGCACCCGCTTCCATCATCCCATTGTAGGGATGGTTTCATGATTTCCACAAGATTTCTTTGATTGTTTTGCTAGTTGATAGGATACAATCTGTAATTCCAACAAAGCATAATTTTACTAAGCCAAAAGTGAGAGGAAACAATAAATAATACAATGCCGAATTAATTTGCTGCAAGGCTGGATACAGGCATTTTTAATTAGTTCCCTCATTATCAGCTGCTTCAAGGTAACATGAAGAAGGCTATCCATATTTAGTCATCTTGGTAACATGCAGTCCAATAGGAGCCTAACGAAATCTTAGTTCTCCCTTTTGTCACCTTATCGTGATGATCGCGTGCATGACTGAATACATAGTTACCCTGGTCTGCTTTTACCAAGTGGGATACACTATTGTGACCACAGCTGAGAAACGGTGGAACGTAACCCCACATATCCATGGATATTTGTCAAAATTCGACAATTTGCACGTATCAGCACTACAGCCTGGTACCTTGCAATTGTACGGGGCATATTTCAGGCACAGTATAGCTTTGACTTGATCAAAATCACTCTTTCAAACTTCCCCGCTTTCTCCACATCCATACACTTTAGTATGGCTGTCGATGACCCACTTCCGGCGAAATACCATTTAATCTCATCATGCCATCCTGGTGATCAAAATTGAAAAACTAAATTTTGTTGGGCTGGTATTGGAATACACATCTGCAATCCACAAGAATTATAAGAATTATTGGCTTTAGGAAAGATCACAGTCAACAATGTGTGTATTTAGCTGAGTACTCTCCCATATTACAATGGAAATTCATTGAAATTAATGGATATACACACACCTAACCTGCCTGCCTACAGAGCCCTCTACTGAGAACTCACATGAACCAGCTGATCTTGACCTTACCTCACTGATCCAGAAACATGTAAAAATTAAACTAAAAAACACATTTAATAGTAGTTTTAAACAGTTTTAACAGGAAATATGTCCAAGGTAGTGAAATTAAAACAGAAGTTTGCCTGAAATGCAACCACTGTGAAAATTGACAGATGTGAAAATAAGTAAATTTACAGTAAACTGGAGTATATGTACACAAGTCCTTCGCTCTTCTGAATGAAATGCCCACTGTTTCTACAGAAGGATATGGGGGAGGGGGGGAGGGCCCCTGTATGCAGTCCCAGGAAATAATTTTGCCCCAGTACAATGTATATAGATAAATTCCTAAATAATGACCAGTACAAAGTACATAAAGTATGAGTGTTTAAGTACAATGGTATGGAAAATAAAATGTGCCAGGATGGAAATTTTCATTAGCTCCCACTCTACAGGGAGGGCATAAAACCTTGTGCTCTTCCCTCCTGTGACCACTCCCAGCTATTTGTTTTGTTCTGCTGAAAGAAAATGCACTAAACTGGCATGTGATCTGGCATTTAGTTTGCTAATAGTGCATTGAATAATTGTACTTACCAAATTTTGTGTCTTTAACAGGGTGAAAAAAACTCATGTCACAGCATGCAAATGTTGCGTTTGCAGGAGATGAGTTATTGAACATTAGTTAGTCAATTTGTATACATGTACATACACAAAGGGATCAGACCACAGACCCCTGGCAGCCCATGTGTGTATACAGGTGACTGTGTGTAACTCTTTCAGTGCCACGTTTTGGACTGAGTCAACAGCTTTCCTTGGTGTGCTTTGGGTGCAGTTTATCCAATGCATGCCAAGGAAAGCTGTTGACATGGACTATTTTATTCTATATAAATACGTGCATGCTGACACTTGAATAAAAGGTCTTTTTACAAGAAGCTTGAAGCATAGCATGTTTATTGTAATTAAGAGCAGTTCATTTCAAGTACATGTAGTTTGACTGTAGTTGCAGTTGGCACGGAAAGAGTTAAAAGCATCTGCATGAAAGGACAAAGTGTTCTGTCAGAGCTTACCAGCACCAAGCCATGTGTGCCTCCCAGCACCACTGATATCTACAGGGAAACTTGTCTTGAAAGACCACTTCAATGAGAAACCACCTATCTCGAAACACCATTATTCTTTTCAATATACTTTGCTTAGTACTTTTTATCTTCTCCTATGAAAGTCCACCTGTCTTCAAAGACTACAATTTTGGTCATTTCTGGCAGGGTGGGCTTTCAAGACAGGTTTCACTGCATTGCTCAACAGGGTCCACAATGTATCATGTTCATAGAGAATGATGACAGAGGGTTCATAAAGTATTGCCAGTGAAGGAGACAAGTATGGAGTACCAAAAAGGGCCCTCAAAAATATTACAACCACTAAAAGGGGCCCAGTGACAAACTTACATATTTATGGGATGGGGAGTGAGTGAAAATTGAGCATTGTCAGCTACCAATAGGACTGACTGCTTGGGTTATATACTGGATCAGTTTATACCTGAAAATGCTAATGAACATTACGTACAGGACTGACAGTTTGGGTATATATGCTGTGTTAGCTTGTACCTAGAGTCATTGGTCTTACTACTGGACACTTATGCAATCATATGAGATGATATTCAACAATGAGATAATGATAAAGACCAATACACGTGTGGCTTGTATAACCAGCAAAACTGACTGCTTGGGTTATACTCAATGCTTTATTGCTGTGATTATCATTGATAATGTATATCTTTATTGGTGGATACTCATCATAAGAGTCAAGTGGAAACAATTCAACTAGATTTTGTGATGATCTATATGAAGTTTGTAGAGTGTAGAAAAAATGTATTCAACATTTCTTCATTCAATGTGGAAAACGAAAAGCTCACAATTTTTTTTTTTTTTTTAAGTATGCATTATTGCCCAATTTCGCTCAGAATATGTGGGAAAAGCAATTTCATAGTCCAGGCAGGCAAATGCTGTGCTGTGGTGCCAACGTTGAGGTCACTGTTGGAAAGTGAACGTGCCAGTGTATGTGTGTGTGTCTGTGTGTATTGAAATACAGAGGATGCACACACGTCAATTTAGCAGTCTACACTTATATTGATTGAAAAGTAAGAGACCTGGATTATTGGGAACACTATGCCGAGGGGCCACTTGGAACCAAAGTTATACAAATTAATCTGAATGAGTAGAAACAAATTATAGTTAGTGAACCAAACAATTTCCAAACATCATGCAACATGGCCATGTTGTGTAACATGCAGAAAGGAAGAAAGAAAGAGAGGGAGGGAGGGAGGGAGAGAGAGGAGAGAGAGCGAGAGAGAGAGAGAGAGAGAGACAGACAGACAGACAGACAGACAGACAGAAAGAAAGAAAGAAAGAAAGAAAGAAAGAAAGAAAGAAAGAAAGAAAGAAAGAAAGAAAGAAAGAAAGAAAGAAAGAAAGAAAGAAAGAACAATATGTCTGGGTTGGCACCCAGACATAATTAGTGAACCAAACAATTTCCTAACATTACACAACATGGCCATGTTATGTAACATTCATTGATTGCTTAATCCTGTAGCTCCTCCACTTAATGGGGTTGATCCCAACAGGCTTTATCTTACTTGCCAAAATAGGCAACAAAATGTCACCTTTTGTCACCCAGATTGAGTATTTCATATGCTATTTCTTTCTTTTTTTTTCTTGTTTCTTTTTGTTTACTTGTTATCTTCAAACAGGTAATAGATAACCTGTGTGGATGCAATTTTCAATGCTAAGCATGGAACTGGTGACACGCTTAGAAAAGATTGGTTTTGTTCGCCAAAGTGGATTTAATATTGGACCAGATACGTAAAATTGTCAAAAGTACTAATCTTTGCCATGTTGCAACTTCTCTTACGTAGAACCTTTTGTACCTACTCGTTTTCCTCTGTCCAACTGGCTTGGCATTGTCAAAAAGTACACAATGATCAGGCTATCATACATAATGTCTTAATCTATTTAAAATGCACAGACTTGACATCTGTTTTTTTTTCCCTCTGGCATTTAAAAAAAAAAAGTAAAGTTCCATTTGACCCCTTGTTCCTTACATATTATAAATAATTGTAACATGTACAGTGTGATGATGAAAACATTGAACCATCCAATAAGTAGGTAAGGCTATGATCATTTCAAAACTTAATGCATTTTTTTAGGGGGAGGGTCAATTTTATAAATTCGTTTCTAACCTGCAAGGCCAGTCAATTTTACTCTGAGTATATGTGTGTGTTATCTTTTTCAATGAAATAAAAACAACTTTTACTCCATACTACAGTTTAGATCATCCAGCCATTGCCCCTATTACGTGAGACACATCTGTATCAAATTAATCTCTTAAGCCAGATGGCCTTTCACAAAATACTGTATTGCATTGCTGAGGTATTAGTGGAAGTCTGAAATGTGGCACATGTAACCAACAGAGAAAGTGAACAACAGGGCAACTTTCACTCTATTCTGGAAATACAGCTTGGGACACCTATAACTTTGTGTACAATGACTCATTGATAATTGGTATGTTGAGGTAATTGAACATCCATTTCTAGAAAATAAAATCTATATAGGCTACATGATACTTATACCCCCCTTCCCCTTTTTCTATTACAGATGCTTGATCTATAAATAAAAACAGAAAATTCCCGAAGTCAAGATGTCAACAAATGCAACAAAAGACATTCCACATCAAATGACAGCCCTAATGAAAAAGGAGGAAAAAGAATCCTATGTGCTGGAGAAAATAGATGTACCAACTCCCTCCGGGGATGAAGTTCTGATTCGTGTGGATAAAGTTGCGATCTGTGGCTCTGATATAGCACTATACAAGTGGAATGATATTGCCAGGGTGATAGCGACTGTTCCTTTCATTCCCGGACATGAGTGCACAGGAGTAGTTGTCCAGTGTGGCCCTGACGCAACACTGTCTACAGACCAAAGGGTAGCTATTGAGAATCACTTCTTCTGCGGAGACTGTTACCAATGTGAGGATGGCCGTGGCGACATTTGCCAGAACATGGGACAGTATGGTCACGGGAAGAAGACAATGCACGGAGGTTGCTCTGAGTATTCCATTGTGTCATCCAAATATTGCTACCCTCTGACTACCGATATCAGTAAGTATAGTACATTTAGTATGTACAATGTGTTTTATAGACATGTGTCATCGAAGTGTTGCTATAAGCATAGTACATTTGATACAATGCATTTCTCATGTGTCATCCAAGTATTGCTTCTCTCTGACCACTGATATCAGTAAGTAAAGTGCATTTAGTACCATATACTTTGTATGTGTCATCCAAGTGTTGCTAAGTATAGTACATTTGATACAATGTATTTCTCTTGTGTCATTTGAATACTGCTACACTGGAACTGCTGATACTAGTAAGTAAAGTACATTTAACATTGTCAGTGACAAAAGCTGACTGGAGCTTGTGTTACTTACTGTGAATTCATTTAATTTCCCTGTGTTTTTATTTTCACTTATTTCGCTGATGCTTCAAAACCGCATAAATAAGAACCCGTTAAAAAAAGATTTAACATGGCATTAATAGAAATTATAACAAAAATTAGTTAATTTAAAGTTTCAGTAAAAGGTCCAAAATGAAAAAACTGTGAAAATTAAAACCCGTGAAAATAAATGTATTCACAGTAGTTTGTAAAATTAAGGTAAAATAAATCATATAAAAAAAGTATAATGTAGTTCCTATGTGTCATCCAAGTATTACTACTCTCTAACTACATGTACTGATACCTGAAAGTACTGAATATCATAATACATGTAGTACAAAGTACTTCTCGTATTATCTGAGTTTTGCTACTGTCTAACCAATGATATCAGTATAATAGTGCATTTAGTACAGTATGTCTCCCATGTGACATCCAAGTGTAGCTACTCTCTAACAACTGACATCAGTAAGTATACATTGTAGTACATTTAGTACAATGTACTTCATATGTATCATCCAAGTGTTGCTACTATCTGACTACTAATACAATACATTGATACAATCTACTACCCATGCATCCAAGTATTACTATCATTTAACAACTGATATCAGTAAGTATATTATACCCTTAATACCATGTACCAGGGTACTTCACATTTGTCATCCAAGTTCTGTACCCTTGAAGTACTGATATCATTAAGTGTATCAATGTTCAGTGTTTTATAGTGTTATCTGCATACTGCTATAGGCTGACTACTGATTTCAGTGACTGTGTTAAGATTCAGCACTACCTTTGTACATGTATATATGCTTTATGACCATGGAATGGCCGGGTCTCAAACCAGCAACCTTCAGCCCCAATTGCCTACCCGAAAATGAGGGAATGAACACACATATCAACTGCACCAAATTCCTGTTCCTAAAAAGGATGGTCTTGTGGGGACAGCCTTTGGGTCATCCAAGTGCAGACACTAGCTTTAACAATTTTGAATTTAACGAGCATAGCAATCAGTAGTCTCTAAATATTATTATTATTATTATTGTTATTATTATTATTATTATTATTATTATTATTATTATTATTATTATTATTATTATTATTATTATTATTATTATTATTATGATAATCTTAAAATGTTAAGATATGGTCCAAAACACTTGGCTAATCACTATAAAAGCACATAGAAACACATTTGTGGACGTGCAGTTGGTAGCCTACTTAATTTGCTCATACAAGTTAACTTTGATCTAATTACTGAGCTCATAAGGCAGTATTAATAAATATTTTTGTTTCTGCTTGATAACTTCAGAACTATGAATCTGCTTAAGCTACAACTTTGATGATGCTCCTGTGTACCCCAGCAAAAATCTATAGCTAGCAGCTTACTTGCTATAAAGTTGTGGATTTTACCCATGTGCAAAGGCTATCCTCAGGGGCAGAGTTGTACAACAGCTTAACAGTTCACTGCTAGATTGTCACTAAGAAAGTGGACTCTGCAGCCACTTTGTGACAAAGTTGGGGGAAAAAAAACATAAAAAGTTCTGTTTAAGGTTGCCTGCAAAGCAGACCAAGTTCCATGTTACTACACTATAGCGGAGTAGCCAAATATGCAGATTGGGTCTGCTTTGGAGGCAATGTTTAAGGAGGAAACACCTTGTAAATTCACCCACTGAAAGGTTTCATTTAGTCAATGAAAGGTGCACTAACAAATCATAAAGAATCATGCAGTGCATAAATTTGGGATTTGGTGGGTTATGCAATTTCAGCTGTAGGCGAGAAAGGATTATGCATTAGATTTGAGTGAAGTAGCTCAATACATACAGATTAGACCCATTTGTATGCATAGCTATGCAGTGGTTTGCTGCAAAGCTGCTAGTTTGCCATAAAGTTTGAGCAAAGTAGCTTCATGTATAATAAATGCACATCTTGCCCCAAAGCTGCCAGAAGCTTGTCACAACGTTGCTGCAAAGCTTTTGCTCATCCAATCAGATTGCTTGTTGATGCTTTTTATGGTAAGTAACTTATTTGCATGGTGAACTGTTAACTTGCTGTTACTTTGCTGCTAACATGCCACTCAAAGGCAGCAACACACAGCAGCAAGATAATTTTTGTCCACATGGTAAATGCTGGGCTGGACATGGTTTTGACTCAATTTCTAAGATCACATTACAACTTGGTGTATTTTGTTTCAGTACCTGCATTCTTGTTTTAAGATCAAAGAGAAATTTTATTTTATTTTATTTATTTTATTGATTTTTTTTTTTTTTTTTTTTGGGGGGGGGGCGATAACTGAACAACTAATAGTGCTATTATTTTGAAATTGAGCAGATGTTAAACTGAATAAATTAGGCTAGAATTACTCCTGGGTGATGTTGACTTAATGCATAAGGTCTCAGGGTTAATTACTGGGGGTAATTTCAGGATGAATGTTGCACTCCTCTATGTCACCCGTGCTTTGTCGCTTCCTACATGTACTATGTTCCTCCTGATGACAGCCACACCTCCTTGAAATGTGAGCGATCGAAAATCAGACCCAAAAATTTAAAGATTTAATGATTTTTTTTTTTCACAGTATTTTACCTACAATGTTCAGAGTAGGGTTCTAAATGGAGGGCTGATTACATTGTAATTTTGTGGGTGTCCCAGGGGCTTGCAGGGAGGAATATGTTACTTTGTACACATACATGGAAATCTTGTCGATTAAAAACTACTTTGTGCTCATAGGTGGAAGTTTAATCTGTAGCATGCTCTTTCTTTTGTCAATTGAACACTACTTTATATGTGCAGTTTTCTGCATTACAATTTACTTTGCAAGTTCATTTGCATTTTCTCTGCATAAAGGAAATCAATACAGTTGGTCCTTGCACATTTCCTTCCGCTTCACTTCTAAATAATCATATCGCGGCATAGCGTTATTTCTCTGCTCATCTCCGTAAGACTCGAAGCTCACTTCGCAGTGCTCAGCAATTTCTTCGTTCCATTATTTGTAAAGTTTTCCTCTTCTTCCCCAGTCTCCACGTGAAAGTAGTGCTTAATTGATTATAATGACAAGCAAGTATGAGGGAGTAATTGTACATAGGCATACTATGGACATGTAACAAAACAGTGTCCATGTTAAATCAACTGACAATGCTTCTGGGTTTTTAATGCGAAGAAGTCATTCTTACCCTTTTTTCCTAGAATGTCAGAAGTACACTGTACTGCTACTGGGCAAGGGCACCTTTTAGCCCTCACTTTTGCAGTTTTTGTAAATAATATTTAGTTGTATCTGCCTGGAGAGTGTCCTGCTTTTAGTGCACTTGCGCATTGTTTGGTGCATACTCAAGTTTACAGGCACCTTTGCCATAGGCAGCACTTTTGGGAAGTACCCGTAATTATTCAACTTTCAAGATGTACTTAAAAATTCCAACCTGTGGGCAGATTGCCTGCTGGTCATTTCCAACATAACTCATTGTCTCTGTTCTATATCTGCAAACGTAGCAGACATTGGTGCATCGTGGGTCTCGTAAGGCTCCTAAGCTTGCTTGATTAGACATAGATCACACTTAAATCTGTTAATTCCTTTCACTTTGTAAGATGGCACTGATACCCTTTGTCAGTTCCTCTGCAACTTGCGGTATTCATTTTACCTTGTAGGAAACACCTGATTCCTGTATACTACATATAATATGGTATGTTACACATAACATTGTATGTTACACATGACTATAGGTTGCATGTAACATAGCATGTTACACATGATGCATGTTACAGATGACACTGCATGTTACATGTGACATTAAATTTGCACATCATAGTATGTTACACATGACACTATGTTACACATGAAGTATGTTACACATGATGTATGTTACATATGACACTACATTACAAATGACGTATGTTACACATGACACTGTATGTTACACATGCCACTGCATGTCACATATGACATTGCGTGCTACACGTGACACTAAATGTTGCACTTGATGTTGTTATGTTCTGCTTTGTATGTTACTCTTGACTGATTCAAGTTTAACATCAGTTGTACTTGAATAGATTTATAGTTTATCATAGACTCCATATGATATCCTAGGTGCAAATGAGGCAGTTTTGCTGGAACCAATGGGTGTGGCCCACAATGCCATAGAACAACTGGAGGTCAGCGGACAGGAAGTACTCATCATAGGTTGTGGTCCTGTGGGACTTCTAGCCGGGTCTGTTGCAAAAGCCCTGGGAGCTTCAAGGTAATTACTCAGTACTTGTGCAATACAGTGAGACCTGGCTAAAATGAAAAGCCATCCCTGGGACCACCAAATTGTGGTCTCTTGAGACAGATGGTCTCTCATATGATGTATAAATAGCATGAAAAGTAATAAATTCAGTATCTTTTGAAGGTGATATTTCACGGCAGGTGGTCTTTGGTTGGAGTGGTCTGTCTAGACAGGGACCACTGTACCATGTTTAGCTGTATAAGAAATTAGGGGCACTACGTATTTTGCATATGGCCTCTGTGTACATGTACATGCTTGTAGAGCTAAGAAACATGGAACTTGGTTAGACGGAAACAGCATGCCAGATGGAGTTGCTTTGGAGGCAAAAAGACAAAGGCCACTTTGAAAGAGCATTTGTTAAGAGATGTACTGGCAGATTTGTAATTGGAATACTACGGTAAATTGCTTTAATTTTGCTGTATTCTTATTTTCGCTTATTTCGCTGATGCCACAAAACTGTGACAATAAAAAACAGTGAAATAGTATTTTAACATTGTTTGAATAGGAATTACATTCAAAACAGTGAAATGACAAAAACACAAAAACTGTGAAAATCTATGCACACGAAAATAAAACAATTTACAGTAGTATAGCCAGATCACATAATGCAGAGCACTTAGGGATTGTGCTGCAGTTTTGCTTTTGCCCCATTAGCTGAACCCTCTCCTTACAATCAGAATAAGACTGAGTCAATAGCCTTTCTTTGTGTGGCTTAAGCACATTGCGCTCAACCTGCATCCAGGAAAGCTGTTGACCTTGTGGTGACCCTCATGATCGATGGGTCTTACAGTGTTTCCGTTAACCCCCAAATTGGGGTATATTACCCCTTCAAAACCTCAAATACCCTCTGAGAAAATTCTAAAGGGTCTCAAGTCTTGTTTATTTACATGTAAAATTGGTAAAAATCTAGTCTTCCCTTCCTGTGATCCCCTGAAAAAAATTGCAAATGGAAACACTGTCTTACTTCCAATTCTCCACAAAAGTTTTCTTTTAAAATAAAATTAAATCTGAAAACGAAAAAAAAAAAGCAGACGAAAATTTACATTCTGACACTTGTGAAAGACTTGAGAAAGTCAACAAATTGTAAAATTGTGAGCTTATCTCTCACTAGTACAGTGAAACCTGTTTTGAGAGACCACTGTAATGAAAGACCACTTGCCTTTTAAGACCATATTTCCAAAGTCCGTTTTGCTATCTTTCCCATGTTATCGCACCTCCATTGACAGACCACCTGTCTTATGTGACCACTTTTTAGCCTGCCCTAGGGGTGGTCTCTCAAAACAGGTTTCACTGTAGTGATGTGTATCCTGGTGAAAATGGAATGATGCAGTGCACCCAACTGACACCAAGGAAACGTCTGGACCTGGGGATGCCATTGCATTGTGATCAGTTCTGTCTACAATTCTCAGCAGAGGAAAAAAATCAGTTAAACATGCAATTAAAATAAAAACATTAATCTTAAAGCAGACACTTTACATCCAGGTGCTTTTGGTTGGGAAGGGTTGAAGGGTGTTTGGTCCATGGTAGTAGTAGGCTTAAGTTGATGAAAAAGTTTTATCATTCAAAATAATACTCAATGGGAATTGGGTAATGACTACTAGGAAGCGGTTCTGGGCAAAAAGACACAAATACAACTCAAGTATATAGATTTTAGTGTCATGAAAACAAATATATCATTTCATGTTTGTAGAAGTTAGCACCACTCAGTGCCTCTTTGGGTGTTCATGCAGTTGATTATGTAGGGAACTTAGTTGTCACAAACAATAGATGCAGGCAAGAATTGTACCCCTGAACATCTATAACAGAGGACTAGAGGGACCTGTCGTTATCACCAAGGACACAACCAGTAGTCACCTGTCAACAGGTAACATATACATATACATATACATATAGACGCACTCCCAATGAAGCAGACACACTTTATTTTACATACACTGAAGTTGAGCATCAGGTATGTGCTCTTTTTTGTCTTTTTTTTTTTTTCATATAAACATATAAAACCTTTGGTAAAACTATACGAAACCTAATGTCACTTAATAAGGTCTGTGCCACACCCTGACTTTTCTAACAGAGCAGGTTATGCACAGATTTGAAAGCAGGTGTTGCAAAGAGATCCTGTTATGTCACAGAGTGATACACAGATAACAGACACTGGGAGTGCTGTCACTTCAATGTGGATGGGGCACAGTAACACAGGCTTCAACTAGCCCCTGTTTGAAGTGGAAGGTCTCTCCTCCTGTAGACAATGAAGGTGGGAAAGCAGGCATTGAAGGCACAAAGCGTAGCTCCCCTGGTAAAATTTTTGAAATTTGACCCTTCATTTCCTGTATTGTGAGCTGTGTTAGGCATCATTAGCAACATTCTCAATGAAAATAAAGACTCGGCATGTCTAGTAGCTAACAAAATGATACTTTTTTCTTAATTTAGACATTGGGAAATCTCCAGCTGGAGTGGGAGACTTGGAGCCTCTATGATGACAATATATCTGCATGCAAATTTGTCCCATTAAAAAACTACCTCAGATGGTAGATATTTAACTTCTTTAAAGGTAGCCCCAGCCGTAGTGGATATTTAATTCTTAGCTGGGGTCATTCTGACATTTGTGTAATTGTAACTTTCTATGTAAATTCGCAAGTCATATAACACATTGCATATAGTTTTGCTACCTATTATGTTATGTTTGTCAATGAAAATAGTTCTGAGTCTGAGTCCAAGTCCGAGTCCAAGTCTGAGTCATTATTGTTGACTTTTTTGACTTTTTTTCCATCAAGAATGACACAGGTGATTAATCCACAGCCTTTCTAAGTGCGTTGAGGTCTTATTACTCCAATAGTGGGCCAATGAAAGCTGTTGACCCAGGTCCTGGAAGCTTCAAGTTCATAGATGTTATTTTAAGCAATCTGCTGATATTTCTGTCATTTTTCATGGCATTTCGAGGTGTTTGTTGTTATTTTATCTGCATGTTGGTATATTTCATCAGCATATTCAGGTGCTGAGAAATACGAAAACAAATTCCTATTTGATTACAAGTGCCCTGCCGTACTGGGTTTCAGCATTATTGTTCCAACAGTAGTTCTAATGCTGGCATGCCTATATAAATTGAAAATTACAATAGATATTGATTTCATACTTCCAAACAAAAAAAAGAAAGAATTAACCCTTTCCCCCTTGAATTGAGAGTGAGTCAACAGCTTTCCTTGGCATGGGTTGGGCACTAACTAAGTGCCCAACCCATGCCAAGGTAATGTTGACCTGGGGCACATGATCTTGATAGGTCTCATTTGCAATTCTCAGTCAAACTGTTTTTCATTACTACTGAAATTAGTTGAAAACGTTGAAGCAGACGACATTTGACCACCAGCCAGTTTTGGCTGGTTTAAGGGGGAAAGGGTTAAAAGGTGTACCAGACAAGGAAGGAAGTTTGTGAGGAGGTCTTCTCTCAAGTGTTTGAACAAAATGCAAACTACTTTCAGTTGTATTATCATTGGTACCTTGTGTTAAGAGCGAAGAGTAATACATTGTAATATGTTTGCTGAAACACAACATCCGTGATATCTGTGTTCATACTTGATTACTTTTCAACCATTACACAGTGTCTGTGTTCATCCATTATTACTTTTCACTCATAGCACAACATAAAAGTTTGTTCTTTAGTAGTTTTGCACACAGCTCAACATCCAAATGTCTTTTATTACTTTTGTCGCAAAAACATTTTAAATTTCATGGCGGTTTTGTTAAAATCATATCAGTGATGTTTTAGTTTCACTACTTATTCCTCTCTCTCTCTCTCTCTCTCTCTCTCTCTCTCTCTCTCTCTCTCTCTCTCTCTCTCTCTCTCTCTCTCTCTCTCTCTCTCTCTCTCTCTCTCTCTCTCTCTCTCTCTCTCTCTCTCTCTCTCTCTCTCTCTCTCTCTCTCTCTCTCTCTCTCTCTCTCTCTCTCTCTCTGTCTGTCTCTGGCTCAGGACATTTTCAAAGTAAATTTGAATGAGGAAAAGCATCATAGCTAGAAAGATGTGTTAAACAAATGAAACTGACACTATGGTCATTCAAAGTAAAAGGTCAACACGTGTTGCACCCTCAGCTCTTTCAGTAGGATAAAGGTTGAATTTGATCAAAAGCAGTAGCTAAGGCAAAGAAAGAGAGAAATAAAAAAATGTAAATGATACTGTTCATTTATCAGCAGATAAAGGCCATCACCCAATGCATTCAGTGCACTAAATGTTTAATTGCCACTACAAGAAAGAATATCCACTGTGTGGTATTTCCATCACATGTTGTATACATCATGTGACACAGTAACAGAGATACATGGCCTTGTGTGTGCATATTCTTTGTCTGTTTTTTTTTTTCAGGGTTATATCTGCTGATATTGATCAGAAGCGGTTGCAATTAGCCAAGCAGATGGGATGTGATTTGGTTGTTAACACACTAAAGGAAGATTTGAAACAGGTACATACACATACACATGATACACAATGTTGCAAGACATATTGAATAAGCCTTTGGCCTGCTGAAACCAATGTCTTCTACAGCTATCCTTTGGAGAAATAATTATTGATCCCTGGGTGTCATACAGGGGCTTTCAAGATACTGCACAGGGAAATAAAACAACTTCAAAGGGTGTATCCCTCAACATATGCTTATTTATGGGAAAGCTTTTTTTAGAGATATTCTTCACTGTAAAAGTAATTTTGTTGGTATGGTTAATCCATAGCTTTCCTTGTTGCACTCGTCTGGAATGCACGGAGGAAAGCTGTCAATTAATCATAATGTTTATTTTTAATTAGCACTGTAATATCTCTTAAAGCTTTAATATTTGCACACAAAGTTATTTGCAATGGTCAAAGTGCAGGAAAATATTAAAAAACGATATGTATATGAATCATCTCATTTAGAAAAGAAATAGTATGGAGTTCATATTATGGAAGAAATAGACAGCGAGTTCTCTTGTAATTGGCAAGTTTTGGCACATTTTTGGGAGCATCATGTTGGACTGTCAACAACTAGATGACAAAGGCATATTTGGCAAATAAATATTGTTGGAAAGACAAAAAAAAAAATGAAGAAAAAAACATAATGTACCACCAATTTTATTTACATATGTGTGGAAAAAAAGATGTTTTCATCTCATGTTTGTATTCATAGTTTTCAAACATAAAGGACATTTGCACATATGTACAGATAAGAAGATTATGATGAAAAGAAAGGTAACAATTTAACCTGGCTGGTTGCAGTATTATATATGCAACTGCTGTAGCTCAGTGTTTTCCTACAGAGTGTTAACTTTGTCAGACACAAAGGCCAATGTGCAAACCGATCTGTACATGGGCGGAGGCTTAAACTTCAAGTGGAAATATTGGATCCAGGGTGTACTCAAAACAATTGTGTGCGTACAAGTTTCAGAGAAATTAATCCATAAGAAAGTCCTGGGAATTTGGTTTAATATATTTTGTGGGGATTTTTTTTTTATCTGCGCATGAATTCTATTCACTCTTATTCAACCAGTTAAATTTGTGGTTACATATATTTTGGTAAAGCTACATAGGCAGAAACAATATAATGAATAATTGGCTTTGTACGATCAAGACAACATGGAATAGAATGGGGTTGAGGCAGATAATGATGAGAGAAGCTATTATCAAAACATCTGCTGCTACATGCAGGACAGTCGACATAAATGTGACCTTTTTCTTGGGTGCAGTCAGTTGAGGATATACTTTGATGTGCAACGGGCTGGGCTTGGGAATAAGAGTTGAAAGTACATTGTTAGTATGTGTGTATATAGAATATCATGCTATATATATATTGGGTTGAATCATTTGCTCTCGGGGCTTCTGTTCATATGGCCCATATTAACAGCACAATGGCTTAGTCTTGACTTTCTCAGTTGTATCACAGAAACTCTTTTACTTGTAAATTGAATCTGATGCTGTTTTAAAAAAAAAAAAAAAAAAAAAAACACACCTGGGTGGATGCCGGGCTTGCATTACCTGTAAATATTTACCTTTGTACTTGATTGCAGTTCCCCACGTGGCATGTATTGCATGGAGTGCTATAAATAGAATGTCAGCACATCTGAGCCATCGCTTCACTGGAGAAATGGTGTCTTTTTCATGTATTATATCAAACAAAGCAAGTTCAGATGTTGATACATAAATGTAATGCTCCGAGTAAATCTCAACCACTAACAGAGACAAAAAAAAAAAAAAAAAAGACAAAGGGTTCCACCCATATGACTGTGTTCCACACAGCCATAAGTGTTCATGAAAACTGCATGGAGGGGTCATACTAGAGAAGGTACGCAGGATCATCTTAACTACATCTGATTTTCCCTGCTAGACTGATGCCAATGATTGCCTGGCATTTTTTGCATTCTTCATCCAAAGAGCCAGTCAGTTGTAGCATGATTTGCCTTGCAAAAAAAACAAAACAAAACAACAACAACAAAAAAAAAAAAAAAAAAAAAACACAAAAGACAAAAAAAACATGGACTACTGCCTTTGTCCAGTGTTACCACAATATGGAATAAGCTTATCATAGTGCCTCTTTTGAAAGGCCCCTGCTTTTGAGAGACCGCCTGCCTATTGTGACCATTTTTACTGTGCAAAAGCCACTTCTAGTGATAATTGCCCCTTTTGGGAGACCACTTGCAGAACCTGAAAAGTGAAATGACCAAAATGACCCCAAGTACAGTCAACAGATGGTGACTGTACTTTGAGGCAGACATTTTTTTGCCTGCCCACATATAGTATAGTGACTTTGAAATGTGAAGACCACCCCTTCTACTGAGCAAAAGTGGTGAATATATGCATAGATGTATGTTGGCAAGATGGTCTGTACAATTGGTCATTCTATACTGAAGTGCTAAAGGTCTTTGTTAGTGGTTTTTGCATCAATTGATGAGTCATGCTGCTCTGGTCTGTGGTAGAAACTGCCTGGCAATACAAAAACCACTGATTGACCCTTGATCCTTGAGGTAAGATTGAGTCAACAGCTTTCCTTGGCATGGGTTGGATGCTAGCACCAAACTAACACCAAGGAAAGCTGTTGACTTGGGGCATGTTATCTTGATACTTCTCATCTACAATTCTCATTGAAATTGTTTTTCATTACTGTTGAAATTGGTCAAAAACAATGGAGCAGATGACATTTGACTAACAGCCAGTTTGAAGAGGGAAAGTAGTAAGCACGTTGGTACAGCGTACTTCAATGAAAGCATTCTTTGCAAGGAATTTGACCATGCTAATCCTATGATAATTGCAATTGAATTAACAACGTAGCAAAAATTTTACAGGTTTTGGAGTGAGTTAACCCGTTCCCACTCAAATTGCCCAAAACCATCGGGATGTGAATTGTCATCTGCCTTGAAGTAATCACTTAAATTTCATATTACTAGAAAACATTTGTGCCGAGATTTGTATTTAAGACCATTCATGATGGTTTGCCTTAGGTCAATAGCTTTCCTTTGCATGGGTTGGGGACATTGCTCCCAACTCATGCCAAGGAAACCTATTAACTCATTCCATACCAGTTCCTGATTTTTCCGTATATTCACCTAGATGTAAGACGACAGTTGCATATTTAAATTCTTCATGAAAAGAGCTTCTGTTCAAGTACCAACATGCCTATAGTCTTAAGTCAGTGGTTCTGGCACTGCTTGGCAAGACATGCAAGTCATGCTGCAGCTGTCGCAAGGGCAGCTGCAGCATGACTTGCCAGGCAGTGCCAGAACACTGACCAAGGCCTGTGACCATAATATGGAATGAGTTAACTGTGTTGTGCTAGGATCCAGAATGAGTTAAAAAGCCATGTGGTTGCTGCCAATCCCTGGTCTAGGCTGTAGTAGGAAAGCTGCTATGATTACGTGTCAACCGCACAATAAAAGCAGCTGGCTAATTAGGGCAGGCCTTGTCAACAGTGGCAGCTCACATTTCTCCATTGTCTGCCCACAACTTTACACATTCATCTGCAGTGAAGCTTAGAATTTTATTACATGTACAGAAAAATCTGTAATTTAAGACCACTACTGTGAGAGACCACTTTGCAATTTACATATCGTATTCATCTTAATAAGCCAACACTCCCAAATAAGTGCATCCCCCCCTTTTTTCAAAGAAAGGACCCCCAAAATATCCCATAGTTTTCAAGCAAGTGGTAGAATTTATTATTACACTTAGAATCTACATTTTTTCAGCTTTTGTGGATGAAATTGTTTCATAGCACAAACAAAAGTTGTTGATTTTTTAATTTATGTTAATTAGGGCCACTTGAACAAGTTAAATGAGGTAAAGGTGTCCATCATTCCTTAATGGTCTGTGCTACAGTAGCATCTAATTAAGCTTTGAAGGCACACATCTTTGCTTTAGAAGGAAATCATCTTTTCTAGTTCAAATTGTTTTTCATGACTTGAAATTAGTCAAAAACACTGAAGCGGACACCATTTGACCACCAACTGCTAATTTTTTTTGGGTTTTTTTGTGTTTTTGTTTTTGTTTGTTTGTTTGTTTTTTGTTTCTTTGTTTGTTTGTTTGTTTTGTTTTTTTGTTTTTTTTGTTTTTTTTGTGTTTTGTGGTAATTATCCATTTGTATGTGTGGAATCAATTGAGTTTTTTGAGCATGTCTCCGGTTTTAGAAAAAGAAGGCACCAGGCAGTGCATTCAATTGAATCCAGGCAGATCTTGTCATCTATGCAATATGGAGAATTCTTTTGATGCTTTAACCCCATGAATATCATTATCTAACCAAGAAAACCTGTTGACCAAGGGCAATCTGACCTGATACATCTCATCTACATTTATCATCCATCAGGTTTTTATTAATGAGATATTTAACCCTTTCCCCTTAAACTGGCCAAAACTGGCTGGTGGTCAAATGTCGTCTGCTTCAGTGTTTTCAAATAATTTCAACAGTAATGAAAAACAATTTCGACTGAGAATTGTAGATGAGCCCTATCAAGATCAAATGCCCCATGTCAACAATTTTCCTTGGCATGAGTTGGGCACTTAGTGCTCAACTATAGTGCCCAACTCATCCCACGGAAAGTTGTTGACTCAAGTGTCAATTCAAGGGGGAAAGGGTTAATTGAAAATACTGCAGTAGACAACACTTGAGATTTAAGGACATGTTTTTGCTAGTTTGAGCCCAAAGGGTTAATCATTTATCTTTGTCCAATGTCATTTGTATTGCTAGTCATCAGTTTTATGCTTGAAAGCTTCATCTGTTGATCTGATTAAAGTTTATAAAAAGATTGCCTGGATCTCTACCCAAAGCTATTCTGTGCATGTACATGAATAATTCTAACAGAATTGTGTCTAATTGATTGCTTAAGTAAACTTGCATACGTTTGTGCTCCCACTGTTCAGCATGTGAAACACCAGCATTTATGCAATGTCAGTATCTAAGTGAGACTGGTACAGTAAAACTATGAAATAAACATATGCAATGGAACCTCTCTTGAAAGACCAGACTTCTCACAACAGATAGCTTATAAAAGGAGATATGAATAACATGAACAGTATTTTGAGGTATATGCATTTATGCAGTGTCTATAAGGTTTGTGTTTCTGTTCAATGACAATACACCAGCTTCTTGCAGAGTGATTCCCCATTTCTGAGTCCACCCTAAACATACTGAAAATGTGTTGGAAGGGTGGCCTCTCTTGAAGGGTAGGATATAATGAAAATGCCACTTGCTGCAGTAAGAGGTGACCTCTGCAGAGCAAGTGTCCTGTCCCCAGGGAGACCTTGTGACAGGGGGCAGTGCACATTCACAATGACCAATGTAGGAGACGCACACGTATATGGAATAGCCATGTCTGTTTGAGTATTTTAATGTACATGTAGTCTCTGTGACATACATGTATCTATACAAGAACTGTCTTATATACCTGTATACTGACAGTGTCTGTGAGACGCATGTACCAATATAAGGAGTGTCGGCAACATACTGTAAAGATGTAACCATTTGGCCCTTAAAGTGCTCATCATGGCTATAGTCAATTTCTCATTACTGTTAAACATATAATGTTTAAAAGATTCAAATTCCTCATGAACATACCTTTCATTCAAATACCAGCAAGCCTTGTCTAAACCCAAAGTAATCGTAGTCAACAGCTTTCCTGGGGACACTTTGCACACATTGCGGGCAAAGTGTTCCGAGGAAAGCTCTTGACTCAGTTTTTAATCAGCATTTTAAGAGTTAATTTGTAGTCTTTGCTGTATGTTCTGCCCAAGCACTTGCATCTTACTGAGAGCTAGCTGTACTGTCTTCCTAGACCCAAAGGGTCAATGGATGATACAGCATGAAGAAGCTAGGCTATGAGTCCTGAAGATACATTGTCTACATAGCATTGCTAGGGTAACAAATTTGAAGCAGGTGATTGGCTGACAATAGATGGGGATGGGGTTGGGGGTGGGGCGAGAATCCCCATTTCCTGGTACAGCTAGGTAATACTTTGGCCGTAGTACATTGTATGGAAATAAGAAACGTTAGAAATAATGGCTGTTATGAAATACAGAAAGTAATATAATCACTTTCGCCATACAAGTCTGATAGATGAAAATGCCCAGAATGCCAGTGTGGAAAATTCACACCCCTCACTACAGGAGGAAAGATACATGGGTAGATATGGCAAGCCCAGTTGTTTGAATGCTTGGGGACCCTGTATCCTCTCTTGGGAAGACATGAGATATTTCTAGCATAACACACCCAAGTGCCCATTGATTGGTTAAATTCAGTCTGTACCTAGCAGTTGTTATATAATCTCTGTTTGTCATTGATATTGGTTTGAGTTCAATGTCCTCCATTCTTTCTGGTCTGTGTGTACCAAAGGTTTGAGTTGTCTCCCATGGCTTTAAAAAAGAAGAAAAAAGAAAAAAATCTATGAGGAAACTTGAGATACCAAGTATAGGTTACATGTACAAATGGCTCACATTGAACCAACCAATGAATCAACAAAATGGCTCACACGAACCAATCCAAAACCCGACCCACACGGCTCACATCGAAACCGCATAATTTGCCACAGACACGGTTCACCCGAACCGACCTACTCTTCAGACCGCCACCACATTTAGCGTTCATACTGAACCGTACGCATATCAGCCATACAAGTTTGGCACCCATATCGGTACATCCGGATCCATCAACGCCCACACAAAAGGACCGACCTTTGAACCCAACAATGAAACTGCTCTCATCCAATGGAATCCACAGATAGGTCGACCACACTAGACCCTGCACAAAATTACACCAATAGTAATGACTCACACGCCAGTGACGTCACTAATATACCACCGTAAAGACCAATTACCGACAAGCACGTCCCGAACGCCAGGGTATATAAAGGCTCACCAGCCCCCCCCCCCCCCCTGATTCAGTTGTTTTAGTCCTCTGACGAAGCAATACAACTTGCGAAAGCGCTCAGGACATTATCTCAGTAGTAGTTTTCGGCTCTCCGTTTAGTTCCAGTTGATATGTACAAATGTATTTGTTAATGGCAAGGTCCTTGATATACATGTGGCTGTGCATTCACCAAAGAGTGTTCAAGTACTTCTGTGCATTCGCAAATTCTTTGAGACACATAAACTAAAATGACAGTCTGTAAAATGCAGATATCATAATGCAATGGTATCTCAGATATAGTGTAGGCCAACATGTGTCTATGCCATGATAGTGTCTGTCAAACACTAAAAGCTATCAGATACATGTATATGCATTCTGTAGTGTTTGACACATCTAATGTTTTGGCAGGGTGTGGGAGATACATGAAGGGGGTAAAGAGGTCCAAGGGGGTAAGGGGGTCCCAGTATGCAAGTACAAGTAATAATTTTGCTGCAGTGCAATTTATGGAAAATGAGAACAAGTAGAAATAATGGCTGGTACAAAATATGGAAGATAAAGTGGGTTCCAGTATACAAGTATGGTAAATAAAAATGCCTGGTGCACCAGTATGGAAAACCCCATTGCCTCCCTCATACATGTAACTGTTCAACGACGATGTTGGACACCTGTCAGATCACACACACACATACACAGGTGTGAAATGCCAAAACATGCTTATGCAATGGCTATGTCAATGAGATACATGTATTTGTACAACAAATTTTATTATTGTATTGTAAATAAATGTTTCAATTTGTTCATAAGTGTACGTGTACACTGGCACTTTCATTTGGCCTTATCCAAAACTTGTTAAAATATTAAATTGTCATGTAAAAAGGCCCTCCTGGCAAAAGACCACTCCCTGACCAGAGACCTTGCGTGGCATGTACCATTTTTCTGTCGTGCCCTTCCTTTCCCTCAAGGTCCTTAAATTAAATCGTTAAATTTAAGACTGAGTCAACAGCTTCCCTTAATTGGCAAGGAAAGTTATTGACCCGGATCATGTTATTTTGACAAGTCTCATCTACAATACAGGATATGCATAATATTTCCCCGCCAGAGTCTAACCTTGTTGCCAGGAAACAGTGACAGTCAGCTGCCATCAAATATGAGTGTACTGATCGAAAGACGTAGGTGTTAATTATTAACAGTTGGGAATAAAGAATACTTATTCCAAACGTAGATTACACCATCTTATATCAAGCTTAATGTGTATTTGGAGCATATGGCTATGAGTTTTCACACTGTTAATTATACACAAGTAATTATACACAAGTATAATTTCTTTCACTTTCTTGCAGCAAATCAAGACACACTAATTTCTTGTTGGCAGATTGCCATATGTAATAAGGCCTGTTATATAAAGGACAGTCTAAGCCTTGCCAGTCAGTTTGTATACTGTAAATTGCTTTAATTTCACTATATTCTTATTTTTGCTTAATTCTCTGATGGCACAAAGTGAAAACAAAACATTCTAAAATAGTATTCTAACATTGCTTGAATGGGAATTATGTCCAAAACAGTGAAAATAAAGCAATTTACAGTAGTTAGTGTAGTTTGTATAGTTCTGCCATGACAAAAAGAGCAGAAAGTAAGATTGACATTTGGACCTGGATTATACACTGTACATGGGAATTCACTCCCACCTCATGCTGGATATACCTGTACTTGGTGGATATGCTTATCCCAAGTGCAGAGCCTGCAACCTAGCCTTTGTTACAAATGGGAGATCTCCCTCCCACAGGTACTGCAAAGTGGGAGGGCAAGTGCCGAAGGCGCGATGCATAGTTAGAGAGGTCTGGGGGCATGCCCACCCGGGAAAAAAATGAAATGTGCACCTTCATTTCGTACATTTTGAACCATTTTAGGCGCCATCATGGACATATTCCATGTGTATATAGTACAACAACACCGCAAAACAGTACAACTTTACAGCCACCGATGAAATAATGCTCCTTTATTTTTTTTTTAATTTTACAAAAAGTGGGAGACATTTTATGAAAAGCAGGAGAGTTGGAGACTTTGTAAAAAAGTACGGAAAAGCGAGAGATCTCCTGGCGAGGCGGGAGACTTGGAGGCTCTGCAAGTGACGTACATGCATTGGAACTGTCATTGTGCAGCTTCTGATGTTTGGATTGATCACTTAGAGTAAGAGTGTGGGTGCTACAACATAGTAACTGGTTGTGTTAAAGTGGTGTCAGGAGTTACCAAGTCAACACAACAAAAATGCCAGAGTGGTCGGGCATTTAAATACTGTGAAACCTGTTTTGAAAGACCACCTGCCTTTTAAGACCATACACTGTATTTTCAAAGTCCCTTTTTCTATCTTTCCCATGTTACTGCACCTGCATTGAGAGACCACCCGCCTCATGTGACCACTTTTTAGCCTGCCCAAGGGGTGGTAGCGTGGTCTCTCAAAACAGGTTTCACTGTACAATGTGGAACAATTTATTAATGTAAATAACATTTTCACAACTATTATGTGAAAACATTAAACACCTAACGTGATACATCCAAAACATCAAGGTATTAGTAAATTTAAATATGCTTTGTCATAGATTATGTTGGTTAAGTTATATCATTATCCCAACAGGTAATCATGGCAGAGACCAAAGGGAATGGGATTGGTCGTATTTGTGAAGTGAGTGGTGCAGACATCATGATCAACAGCATGTTCGCCATGCTGCGTAAGGGCGGGCAAATTGTGATGGTCGGACTACCAAAGAAACCACTCCACGTTGAGAATGTGCTTCCTGATATCAGTAAGTTGAATTTTTGTCATTTCTGTGCCCTTTTGTTTTGTAGGAATTAACATTGGTACAATCTGGGTTTTTACACTTTTTTAGTAGCAACCTCAACAAAATCAAGTCATGCTCATATGACTTATCACAGTAATTCCAGATTCATGTACATGTACCTTATTATGTCAAATTAATGCAAGTACTGCCCAGCATGTCTGCAGTTCACAGGCAAAAGAATGGCCCAGATCAACATCTTTCTTGGCAGACTTTGGACACAATGTGCCCTTAGTGTGCTGGTGAGAGCAGTTGACTTGACTCATTTCCCACATTAGAACAGAGAGGGTTTATCTATGTCCAGCAGAACAAACAGCTATTGTGAGCAAGTTTTCAACGTACACACCCTTTGTGAGGCACCTCTTTTTGACAAAAAGGACTTAAGGCTGGAGCAGTATGAAGACAGAGCAAGTGCTCCAGAGGCAGGTAATCTAAGCTCTACTTTTCATCATGTACTGGTGTCAGGAAATATGTAAATCCACATCCACTCGGTCAGGTACACAGCTGGACTGTAATATGAGCTTACCATAAATGCCTTGCCATAAAAAGGAGGTGGAAAAAAAGTTGACAACTACATTGCTTATCATTTTATATGATGTAATTACAATAAGACAGATCTGTTAAAAGTGAGAAAAGAGAAAATGCCTTTCAGATTTTTAAATATTTGAATCTGAGCCAAATGCTACGTATAAGTTAAGTACATTTGTATACAGCAAAATAATCAGCTTCTGCACTTATACAATAAAATGTTTGTAATATGGCAAATGCAATATAAAAATAAGTTACCCCCCTCAGTGCCAAGTTTTGACTGAGTAAACAGCTTTCCTCAATGTGCTTTGGGTCCCCAGTAATATTATTGACTTAGACTATTCTTATGGTCTATGGAACTGTAAGCTTGCTAATATTTGAATGAAAGGTCAGTTTACAAAGAATATAAATCTGGTATCATTGTGTCAATTCAGACCACATTGACTTTTGTTACAATTGGCAATGAATGGCCCCTAGCAGCTGAAATGGCATATGCCCAGAAACAGGAAGTACAGCAGATGGTACCATTGGGCAAGAGGTATCACATGGCCTACTGTGACCATAGTATTGGTCAAAATAGATCAGATGACACTTTTGCACCAGTGCTGCCCTCTGCCTCTTGCCTTTTGGCTTATGCTATTGTACATAATACTGTAAATTGCTTTAATTTCGCTGTATTCTTATTTTCGCTTATTTCGCTGATGGCACAAAACCGTGAAAATAAAAACACATTGAAATAGTATTTTAACATTGTTTGAATGGGAATTGTGTCCAAAACAGTGAAATTAAAACTACAGTGAAATGTCAAAAATACAAAAACCGTGAAAATTTATACACGCGAAAATAAAGCAATTTACAGTAGATGAAGGCTGATGCATGTAAACTAGGTCTAAAACCCAAAATATTGATTCTGGGATAATTTTATTATATTGAATCATAGCAGTTTTGTTATATAGATTGTTGTTCATTGATCAACGAAATATCTGAGTGACTTCTTTATGTAAATTATTGTACATTGATTAACAGAAATGTATGCGTGACTTCTAAACTAAATATTATATTGGTGCTGGTAATTAAGATAATGTGCAACCTGGAAAAGTTCACTTTTGGGCCAAATCTCACAGAAACATGCAACCCTGACATAATAAACCTATATACTCAATCGACAGCAAGTTTTGCAGAATCTCTCTGCATTAAAGATGGAACTCAAAATTCAAAGTTGTTGTATAAACACAAGCATTTGTGATTATTAAAACAAGCAGTTTTTTTTGTTTGTTTGTAAAATTTTGGAAATTTCTTGCAAAATATTTCAGATAAAATGGTCAAATTCATGCTATTATAATCGAAAAACATGTGTCTGCAAAATTTTACCAGGGATTTTTTGGCACTCTACTGTATACTGTGAATTCATTTAATTTTGCTGTGTTCTTATTTTCGCTTATTTCGCTGATGCTTCAAAATCGTGAAAATAAGAACCCGGTAAAATATATTTTTAACAAGGCATTGATAAGAATTATAACAAAAATAGTGAATTTAAAGTTTCAGTGAAAGGTCCAAAATGCAAAAACGGTGAAAATTAATGCCCGTGAAAATAAATGTATTCACAGTATGTTTGTTTGCAAGGGTGGTACAAAAATTGTAAAATGGTTGTTTTTGTGAAATGTATAAAGTCTGTGGGACACTTCATTTTTGATACACATTTTTAAAAAAAACTGATAATTTCTTATAAAATCCATTATAAGCTTTTACTCTAGAAAATTTTAAGAGTAAATCAGTTTTTATTTGATTAAAATCAGAGAATCCATTTTAGAGAAATATCCATGCAAAACGGACATTTTATGAAAGATGCATATTGTCAGTAATCAAGATCCAAAGATAACACAGTCCATTGACTACCATGTTAACAATGGAAGTAATTTGTTAATTTCTTGAGATTGTATCAGGGCTAGAACTACTAAATTTTGACATATGATAGACAACATATATGTCCACCAAAGTGTTTCCAAATATCAAAATGATAAAATTATCCCAAATTGGTTGGACAAAATGGTCTAAAATTGACTGTTTTATTTGTTTTTGTTTTCATGTGTGTTATGCACATGCAAAGTTCTGTAACCACAATTTGCTATGAGTGTATGGATTAACTCATTTCATAGTATGGTCACAAGCCTTGGTCAGTAGTCCTGGCACTGCCTGGCAAGTCATGCTGCAGCTGCCGCAAGGGCTTGCCAGGCAGTGCCAGAACCACTGACTTTAGATGATGGGTATGTTGGTACTTGAACGAAAGCTCTCTTCATGAAGAATTTAAATTATGCAATTGTCGGTGTAAATCTTTGTAAATGTATGTAACTATCAGGGACTGGTATGGAATGAGTTCAAACAATATCATATTGAGTCCCCAACTTTGAACATGATTGCCACACTGACCACGAGGTATAGCCCTGGTAGCCTTTGTGGTCAAGTTGTGTCAACATGAGATGTTCTTATCAGTGTTACCCAACAGCCACTGTAATAACACACCACAGGAGGTCAGTTAGGTGATAGGTGCCTAATTGACATGAGAGTAATTGAAGAAAAGCTAAACCTATGAGGCTGCTTTTTGCAGCTATTTTTTCTGTGTGTGGGTGGGTGGGGGTGGGTGGGGGATGGAGTGGGTGATAAAGGGATTTTCCATACTGGCATACTGGGCATTTTTATTTATCATATTTGCATACTGAAAGCGCCTGTATATTCTGTGCTGATTACCATTCATTATTTCTAGATTTTCATATTTTATATTCCTTGTGCTGGTAGAAAATTATCACTGTACTCACGGACTGCCCTGCCTCCCATCTTTTCTTGAACATGTACACATCATGTTATATGAGATTAAAATTTTATAAAGCATGAACATAATGTTGAATTTTTTCAAAAGTTTTTACTCTGTATTTGCACTGTGTTGCACATTATGCAGCAGCAGTCACTCGATCCAACAAGCCTCTCCCACTAACCCCCTGGCCAGCCACACCCTATCTACATGTTTAACACCCAACTTGGTTGTGCAGGCAGACTGCTGCCCATGTACTCATATAGAAAACCTGCTGTGACAACAAGATCTAATTTGGAAGTCGCAGGCAAAACCTGCCAGGATGACGGTTGTTAAATAGTGGCTAACAAAATAACTTTTTAGCCACAAAATTGCTGAATATGCCCAACAGCTAATGCCCAGGATTAACAGAAGTATAAAATGAAACAAAGGCCAGTTGGACGCTGTAAATCCCGTGGAACTCCACAAGATCTTTCAGACTCATATTCACAATATTGTGACAGAGACAACGAGTCAACTTTAAAGGGATTCATCTGGCTCCCTTTTGAACACCAAGCATCAACACCTGCACAACACATATTTGTCACCTCGGAAAGTTAAAGTGTCTAAATAGATGTGATAGAGGAGGCAAGGGTACAACTAGCCGCAGATATGAGGGGGCCAACAGTCCGGGGCCCTCCAGTCGCTTCGCCCTCCAACTCACTGTACCTATACCCTGCTGCCCCCTCGAAGGCCAAATATCTGCGGCTAGGGTACGACGAGCAATGTAATTCTGAACTGAAATCACATAGATGCAATAATTTCAATGTTGGGCCACTGCGGAAATATATATTATGATAATGCAGTAAAGACCTGCAGTAGAATAAGTTAACAAAAATAAATATAAAATTGGAGGACTTCCCTGACGTGTTTCAGAGCTGCATGCTGCCTCATCATGGTGAAGGTGGTCCTCAGTTTTCATTCCAAGTTTTGTTCGCAAATATTTCATACTTGTTTCCAGCTCATTGTTATGGTGTCAATGACCAGTCGGATCTCGATTGTTACTTGTGTAGCATAGTTTTGTCTAGAGAGCCATCTAATTATGAGCACAATTTGTTTTAAATGAGGTACCACATGTCAAATAAAAAAATTACAACTCCAGAACAACAAAAAATGTAAAATTGAGACTTTTTTAATTTACATGTTTATTTACTCTTTCTTTTTCTTAAATCCACTGAAGTCATAAATGAAAAAACAAAAAAGACACATAGAAAATAAGTAATACATGTAGGGAGGTTTTACTGTATTTTTTATTTTAATTTTTTTACAATGTTTTTCAATTAAACATCAAGGAGAGATAAGATGACTCCCAGCTTTTCATGATGTGTAGTGACATCAACTCTTAATGGGTATGCCCACCAAACTGGCACAGTTCCTGAATTGAATTGGAATTTCTTGAGGTTTAGCTAATCTCTGTATCCCACAGATATATACATGATCATATGTACATGTAATATATAATTGTCCTTTTTCTATTTCCCTGAGGTTTTTATGGTGTACAACAATACCTAACTAACATTTGATACTAGCATTGTTTTTATGTCATCTCCAAGAAGCTTTGTGTATTCTACAGTTTTTGAGTATGTCATCCTCTGTTTGAGTGCTGAGAATTCATATTTGTCTGCATGCTTTGGCAACATTTGTCTGAAGGTCCTCCTCCTCCTCCTCCTCCTCCTCCTCCTCCTCCTCCTCCTCCTCCTCCTCCTCCTCCTCCTCCTCCTCCTCCTCCTCCTCCTCCTCCTCCTCCTCCTCCTCCTTCCAAAGAACTCAACAAAAGTTTATGAAACATGGAAGGAGCATGTGTGAAGGTAATACTCAGGTTGGGATTGTATGACCCACCTGAAGAACCTACCAGAAAGTTGATAAAACTTGGTAGAATAATCTATGTAGGTCACACCCAGGTTGGTATATATTTGGGTCTCTGTGGCATAATTTTCAAGGTCAAAGGGTTACTTGTAAAAATAAAAACACAGTAGAATGTCATGATTGCTTAGATTTAATAGGAATTCTGTCCAAAATGATGAAATTAAAAGTTAAAAGCTTGAATATGTACACTAGGGGCATATATACACCAGTGTTGCCCTCCCTGCCCCTCCCCCCCCCCCCCCGCACCACCACCACTAGAGCAATAACTGGGTGGATAGGCACTTTAAACAAGACATATTTTGGCAGATCATATGACTAATGCTATACATATACCACCCTTAGGCTCAGAAAATGTGAGAGAGAATAATTAGAAATGTACTAGTCCAACATTAGAAGCAGTCACTCATGGCACTCTTGGGTGAGTGTTCCACTTTTTATGCCCCCCTTCAAAGAAGGCGGGGCATATTGCTTTGCTCATGTCGGTCAGTGGGTCAGTATATTGGTAGAGAGACTGCGGTTTCCACATCATAACTCAAGAAATATATGAGATAGGACTTTGATAGTGCCCAGATATATACTCCTGTATAAGGGCCAGGTGAACTGTGAAGGTGGTTGATCTTGACCCTATTTCAAAGGTCGCATAAGTACTGTAGTAGGTTTTGGTTGCAGCATGACAATTAGAAATGTTTTCATGGTAGGACCAGGTTGGTCGGTTGGTCGGTCGGTCGGTCGGTCGGTCGGTTGGTAGAGACACTGTGGTTTCTGCACCATAACTCAAGAAGTTTTTGAGGTAGGACTTTGATAGTGCCGTGGTATATACTCCTTTATAAGGGCGACTAAAGTATGAAGGCGGTTGACCTTGACCCTATTTCCAAGGTCACAGAGGTACTGTAGTAAGTTTTGGTTTCTGCGGGATAACTAGAAAAGTTTTATGATAGGACCTGTATATTGCACAGGATTATTGTCCTTACCCAGGGCTAGGTCAAGTTTGAAGATGGGTGACCTTGACTCGTCCTCAATTAGGGCTTGGTCAGCTTAGCAGATGGATGATCTTGGCCAAATTCCCAAGGTCACCACTTGGAGGCCTATTAGTGAACCTGGTTTCTGCATGATAACTGAAGATGTTTTTGATGCAGGGCTTTTATATTGCAGAGGAATATAGCCTTCTATAAGAGCTAGGTCAAGTTCTGAAATGGGTAACCTTGAGTCAATTGCCGAGGCCACAGAGCCACATTAATCAATTTGGTTTCTGCTTAACACTGCAGAATTTTGAGCCAGAGCTTGTAATTTGTAGATGTTTATAGTCTTCTTTTAGGGCTTAATCAGCTTCAAAGAAGGTTGATCTTGATCTAATTTCCAAGGTCACAAGGCCACTTTAGTGTATTTGGATTCTTCATCCACTTCCCAAGGTCATGAGTGCCCCATTTGGTACTATCAACAGGGTTATGAAGGTGAACATAATGACGGTAGAGAGGCATCTATGTTTTACAAAGATGTCTTGTTCCCCTCTATGTTGCTCATGAATATCCATGGGCCCTCATATCGAGATGCTGCCCCAAAGTTGTGTCAATTTACAAGTAAACCTTCACAGTTTGATGCACTATATGATACCATATAACATGACAACAAACACCTTGCCATTGTGAAATAATGATGATTTTTGTCATAAATTGAGGGTTTCCGTTCTGTGGATTTTCAACAAAAACAAGTTCTCACTGTAAACTGCACTGAAGGACCTCCCCACAGGTCCTTAAGATTCTCATGCACCTACTGACCCCTAGTGATCACATGACCTTAACAGAGTTGTCCCATGGGACCTCGCATCATATCCAAGAGGACCAATCACATCACGGAACAGCCAGCCTCCGAGGGTAGGCCTATATTTATAAGACACACTGCCACTTGTCTATCATCTCTAATTACCTTTGAAGAAGAAACAATATACAGTAGTCCCTCCTTTGAAAGACCACTCCTTTGGGAGACCACCTCCTTTGAGAGACCACAGTTATCAGGTCTTTCTGTAGTACTTTTCATGTTATTTATACCTCCTTTGAGGGAACACCTGCTTTATGTGACCATCTTTTGCGTGGCACTAGGGGCAGTCTCTCAAAGGAGGGACTACTGTTACATGTAGCGTCAAAAGACCTACACTTAGAACAGATGCACAGACAGGGACTTAGCTGTTTACCTGGCATCTTGTACACTCTTTGGTTATTGCATTTTACAGTACCAGTGGTTGAATTTAGGAGATTTAGATATTGATTTTACTTTAAGTGTTTTAAGTGCCACATGATGATCACTGCCCTTTTGGTCTTCAACAGTAAATATTGATCTTGCCTTTATCTTGATACCTTTCAGTGTGTACTATTTGCTTTGAGAGCCGCCAGGTTTGAGTGCAGTGTACACTATTTGACAGTGCCTATCAAATGAATATTTTTACAGTACAATGTAAAGTGCATGCCAATGCTGTTTGGATTAATACTAGATGCTGAATGGGTCAGGGAATATGAATCTGAATTTTTGTCCATAATTTTATTCATTTATTTGACACCATACAACTGAGCTATGTGGATTGTTTGAATTGATATAACCCTCCAGATATTACCAGTGAGCCGGCAGCTTAATTTAGTAAGCTTGCACTGGATACAGTAAACACAGAGAACACCAAGAAAGTTGGTTCAAACATATTTTGATTAAAAAACAACAAAAAAAACAGCACCATGCCTATATGAGTTCCTCATGGGGAAGATAGTTGTTGACCCATGATGTCATTCTTGATGAAGTAGTATTTGACCTTTACAACACCCCAGGAACATCTCTGATAATTTTTAATGGGAAAAAGTTGCATGCAGATACATCAGTATTTAAGTTTTTTCAGGGTTGACATACCTGTCAACTTCTCCCCACCACTACCACCACCATAAGTTTGGTGGGGGGCTCCCACTTTTGGTCCTCATTTTTTGTAGACTTTGAAGTGCAATTTTGGCTAATTTTAGACAATCTCTCCCATAAAAATCCATTTATTTCCTCCTTATTCTTTGTTACAAATAACATCTCCACCGTGGAAAGAAAAACAAATTTTGAATTTCTTGCCATGGGACGTTGACGTACAGCTATGGGTTCCAATAAAGCCTGTTGTAGATAGGTGTTTAACTGTATATTCACTGCTCTCCAAACAATGCAAACCTACACACGAGATTTGTCCTTTGTTAAGTTTTAGATTGGTTCATTTGTTGTTGTTCCTCACTCATCAGCCAGAACAAACGTATTTTTCACACATGGACATTTGACAAATGTCTTGTCAGTGCATTAGAAAATATGCAGTCTGTCTCATTGACTTAAAATAATGAATGGTCCCTTAAACTACCAAGTTCCTACCTGCATACAAGTATTGATTAACAAGAGTTTACATCAGATATGAAGAAAATAGCATAGTCATTTATACAATGCAGCATGTTGCGGCATTATCGGTTTGTATAAAAATATCCCATGACCTTCTCACCCCCAACTCCTGAAGCTGTCATTTCTCATTACAGTTTTGTGCAAGGCATGTGCTCAGATCTCTTGTTTCAAAAAGGAGCTCAAATATACCTATATAGTCTATCGTTGTACATTGCAAGGTCGGTTCTTCCCATAAACAAAGGCTGAATCAGTGCAAATGGCACACTAAAAATACTCCCTTAATTGCTATCAGTAGATATCTCATACTTCGTGTAAAAATATTAACGCAATGGTATAGCTTGGAACATACAACAGATGAGGGAGCAGAGCGATGCAGGCAACCTTTCTTGTGCATGGACCACATCAATGCAGAACTTCAGATCAACCCAGTCCCTTCAAAATACTCAAATTTCAAAATGTCCCCTGCCTCAATGTTTGCATGAGGACCAAACCGTTCACAGGGCATCACTGGCTTTGCCCCTCCACTGCTGGGCAAAGATCCACTGCCATGATTAAGCAGGCAATGTCAATGTCTTTGCTTATAATGTCTCATGCATTGAAAACATTTTGAGTGTGATGTGTGGTAGATGTACCTCGTTAGCAGAACATGCCCAAGTCAACAACTTGTTCCCTAGCTGTGCATGGGATGACCAGTGCATCTATCCTAACGCATGGACACTTTTTGAGTCATTTATTTGAATCAGGAGATGAATTAATATTGAGAATATTAGCACCTGTCCCATGTTGAGGAAAGCTGTATATTGAGTGTTAGTGGAGCCAGAATATATTCAGCCCTTTTGCTAAGTAGAGAAAACACTTAACCTTTTGCTGAAAATGGGAATACGTTTAACCCTTTGCTAACATGGACCACGCCTGTAACCCTGTGCCTGCTGGTCTGAATCATTACAATTCCAGATTCCATTTCTTCATAAAAAGACCTTTCATTCCAGTACCAGCCTGTAGTTAATAAAACAAGTCCAGGTCAACAGCTTTTGTCTGAGCGCCTCGGCACCCAAGGCACTCAGAGGAAAGCTATAGACCTCCAGCCTTGTTTTTGTGATGATTAAGTTATGGAGGCCTGGATCTATGTGGAGCAAGTATTGACAGGTATCCCGAGGGAATTACTTGCAACAGCTATGCCGGTAGTTATTTTCACTGAGAACTTGGTAAAATCTAATAATTTCATCTTTTCACATACCTTGTACCTTTGTGCCAAATTTGAGCAAAATCAGCACAAAGATTGTCAAAATGTCCTGTACATTCACTCAAATGTTAAACATTGTTGATAAGCATTGCAATATAGTTTAGTTTTAACTCAAATAGTGTGTAGCACAACAAAAAAGAAAAAAAAAATGTTCGGAGTGTGGCAAAAGGAAATCAACTAGAAGCTTTTGGGATGATTGTTGAAGAATCATGTTTCATAAAGGTGACCTTGATGTTGTTTTCAAGGTAACTTGGTTATTTCTTTGAATATGATTTTTGACCAGTAAACCTGTGCATTTGCATATAAGTATACACTGGGTGAAGGCTTTAGACATCTATTGCACATACGGACGACCTTCAATCAGTTTTTTTAACTTTGCTGACCAAAGGCCGCAGAGCTCATGTGATCACTCATGTCTATCCATCTGTTGTACCATCTATCCGTCTGTCCTTCTGTCCATAAAACTTTTGCTTGTTAGCGCCATACAGTCCACAGCTTTAAAGATAGCCCCATGTAACTTTCAGGACTTAGCAAGTGTATGAAAATCTAGGTTGATTTCGATATTGGTGGTGCCACCTGAAGTGTTATGTATTATATGGGTCAAAATGTGAACACCTTGTTAGCACTGTAGCATCCTTAATGTTTGATAGATGCTCATGAAATTTAATGGGATTGGGGAAGAGGTCAAAATCTCAATTATACTGGTGGCGCCACCTATACCTTGACAGATATTATGAGCCAAAATGTGTGAAAAGGTGTAAAGTTCTGTATCTCAAAAAATAATTGAATAAGAGATGCCAAACTTAAAGAATATATTAATTATATCTAATGCTAATATGTTATGTAATATTAGTGACCTTGACCCATTTTTGTTAGGTCATCAGTCCTGTAAAATTTAAAGAGGTGATTTTGTAGTGGCTGGGTGTTGCTTGGACATGGACGGCAAAGAGAATTGAGCCTCTAGATCTAAATTGCACTTAAGTACATAAAACTCTACGTGGTGACCTACTTTTAGGGTCAATGTGACCCAAAGATTATGGAGTTTGGTACTTGTCCATGTTTATTGTTTTCCTTCAATAACTCAAAAAGTTATTACCCGATTTGAACAAACAGACTATGAATGGAAAGCTGAAAATATGGCACATATTTTGAACATAACATATGTTTGATATGAGTTGAAGGTGGAGGTCAAATGACCAGTTGGAATATAGGGGTCATCTTGTGAATGCTTTGCTTCCCACAGTTTTTGAGTCAGGCCCTTGGAACTTTTGGGACTTATAAAGTGTATGAAATTCTATATGCATGTGAATGTTGGTGGTGCCACCTACATTATTATGTAACATATGGATCCAAATGTGAAAATCGTGTGACCATTCCAGCATTCTTAATGTTGTATGGATCTTCGTAAAATTTGATGGGATTGTGAAGGAGGTCAAAATCTCAATTGCATATGATACTAGTGACACCACCTATACTTTGTTAAGTGTTAAAATGTCTTGCAAGATATAAAATTCCATACCTTGAAAAAAAAATTGAATAAGACGTGCCAACTTTTTCGGACAATCATGTCCAATGCTAATATGTTATATAATATCAGTGACCATGACCTATGTTTTGTAGATCACCATGCCTGTAAAGTTGAAAGAGGTGATTTTGTAACCAAAGGGTGTAGCTTGGACATCAAAGGCAAAGAGATTTTTTTGGTGATGGTTATCAGATTATATGTCAGCAGAGCATTAGGCCCATGGGCCTCTTGTTAAGGTCAAAGGTCTGAATGTATGTGAGGTCTTTCTGGCATATTGTACTCACTCACCTTCTTTATGAATGACCTTGAGATCATTTCCAGTCTGTCCATCTGTCTGTTCATCCATTGATATTTCACATGTTCAACTTCTCAAAAATCACCTGCCAGAGTCTCTTCAGACTTGATGAGAAACTACTTTCAGGCAGGTCACTGCCCATATTGATCAACAGGTTATGGTCCATTGATTTTTTGGATTTTCATATGGATTTTCTTGTCAGTTTTGTGGGAAAATATTAAAATATCTGCAAAACATCTTTTACAACTGGTCTGAATTTGCACACAGGAACACTTCTGGGCACCTCAAGCTGGTAATTTCGTCAGCAGATGATGCTGCAATTTTTTGTTTTTTATTTAATTTTTGTGCGTTTTTGTAATTTTCAACTCCCCTCTCCCCCTCTCCCCCTCCCCCCGAACCACAGACTGCACTTTTGTCAAATATGGTAGGAATATAGTTTGACTTGAACGCCATCACAGTTGGTCACCAGTTAGAGGTCCTGTTATTTGTTGATTTTTAACAATTTTTACCCTCGGCACACAAAGTGCCGGAGGGTATTGTCCACTGTGTCGTCCGTCCATTTGTCATAACACCTATTGACAAAGCAAGTAATAACATTGCACTGACTTGCAAGACATACTATATAAACAACATATTGCAAGAATTAAATAGTGAAACTTACCAATAAGCAGAATCTATTGAATCAATTATTGACAAACAAGTAGACAAGAACAAAGTTTTGAAATGTGTTATACCAAATGAACACAGGAAATTACCGATCATGTCAAAATGCACAAGAAACCTATGAAATTTAGTTATTTTATTAAAGTTTTTATGAAACTTTTTATGTATTTATTTGAAGGCCGTTTGAGTGGTGTCAACCCTGATGACATTACCGCAATATCTCAAAAAAGAACAAGTTTCTTTCTTTCTTTCTTTATGACCAGATTTGTCCGGAGTTTTTCTCAGACACTATTATTCCGGCAATCACCAAACTTGCCACGGTGACTCACCTACATGTGAAATTAGGCACCTGGGTTGGAATAGTCATGATGTTTAAAATTATGCAAATTAGGGGCATTTACAATTTTAAAAGCTCCATATCTTCCAAATTATTGCAGGTAGACACAAAGTTCTAACTTACACATATAGGTTTGAGACAACTGGTAAATCCAATAGCATACAAACAAAACTTGGGGAATTTTAACATATGCTGAATTCACCGAACTTCTCCCCAATCCACTTGCAGGCCCTGAACTGCTTGCTGTATGACCTGTTGCTAGACCTCTATGGTGCCAGGCAACCATTTTGCATTCGTAATTAATTAGTTTGAACCTGTCTGACAGGTATCCTTCTATCCATGCATGCTACATGTAGGTGTATGCTTTGGAAGGTTTGGGTCTTGTTGCAAATTGGGGGGGGGGGGGGGGGACTCCCAACAACTGTGTAATGAGGCTCTCAATAAAATACAGAGACTCTCTTTCTGTTCACACAAGAATTCCATGCTGCCATATGTACAGGCAGGCTATAGTTTCCACTAGAGCTGCACAGACCTGTCAGACCATGACTGAAACTGCTGTCCTAGCTGGCCTGTTTTTGCCTGAGGCAATGTAAGTCTGCTGAGCTTATCAGTCCCAATGGAACACAGGATCCAGACTTCTGGGCAGAACAAGCCTGAGTGTACCTTCTGTTAAAAATAGACTACATAGAGAGCTGAGTTGGCCAGACCAAGGAGGGTAGAATTTGTGTCATCTCAGTGGACACTTTCATGTCTTTGTATTCTTGTAACCAGTGAGATGAAGCCTGTTCTTCATAGCCAATACATGTACTGAGACAGTATAGTGCTTGTCTTGGTTCATAGGTACATGTATATGTAGTTTCATGACAGCTTCTGTTAAAATTTGTTTATGTAATAAAGGAAGAAAGACAGTTTTGTATTGCATGTATACACATCCCCTTGAACTATAATCTGTATACACTGTACATATATATGTGCATGTATCAATAATGTACATATACATGCACACATACTCATCCATTCTCCCCAGAAGGGCTGACCCCCTCAGGAGTGGGCACTTTTCTCTGGTCCCAAGGTTGCTCACTGCAGAGAGATTTCACTGTATTAGTAAACACCGGAATTTTCTTTCTTTCTTTCTTTCTTTCTTTCTTTCTTTCTTTCTTTCTTTCTTTTATTTCTTTTTTCTTTCTTTCTTTCTTTCTTTCTTTCTCTCTCTCTCTCTCTCTCTCTCTCTCTCTCTCTTTTTCTTTCTTTCTTTCTTTCTTTCTTTCTTTCTTTCTTTCTTTCTTTCTTGACAACCAAGTTGATCTGGAGATTTTCTCAAGCACTTCTTTTCCGAAAACCACCACACTTGCTATGGAGACTGACCTAAACTGTGAAATTGTGCATTTCATTTGGAATAGTCATGATGCTTAAAAGTATGCAAATTCACGGGCAATTAAAATTTTAAAAGCTCTCTTTCAAAATATTGCAGATACTCAAAGTTTCAATGTGCATATATAGGTTTGTGACATCTGCCAATACAATGGACAGTATAAGTTAAGTAGAATTTCAAATTATGCTAATAAGGGGCTTTGAAAAATTTCAAATTTGAATATCTCCAAAACTATTATACATAGACATGCCATTTCAACTTCAATTTATAGATTTGTGGCAACGCCGCATCCAATGAACCATGAACCAAAGTTGTAGGATTTTATTTTATGCAAATAAGATAAACATGCAAAATGTAAATCTTGAATAGCTTCAAAATTATTATAGATATAGGTGCCATTTCCTACTTCAATTTATGGGTTTGTGGCAAAGCCCCATCCAGTGAACTATAAACCAAAGTTGTAAGTTTTCAATTTGCAAATTAGGCAAATACACAAAAGTAAAGTGTGGAATAGCTTCAAAACTATCATAGATACTAGTTTCATTCAAACTTCCTTTCATAAGTTTGTGACATGGCCACATCCAATGGACCAAGAACCAAAGTTGTAGCATTTTACTTTTCAAAGATTAGGCTAATAAACAAAATTTAGATTATGTTGAACAATATGGCAAAGTGTAACATTTCAACTGTTCTCATTTTGAAGGCACCCAGACAGATTTGCTGAGAAGAAAACCTTTTCTAGTTCTTACTGTTCTAGACTTGCACTGACAGCAACAACAGGCAGCTGCAACCCCCAGGCAAGCTCTCATTGTATCTGAAAAGTACTTTCACTTGTACTGACTCAGTACATTCCAGTGCAAATGAAAGTACTTGCTTCTACTTACCATTGTTGGTTCAGTATAAGTCAGTACAAAGAGGAAAAACCAGCAAGTCAGTACAGAAAGGTCAAATTCAGTACTTTTTGGGGGCTCTTAGTGCACACTTCAAACAAAGTTGTGACTGGTGTGTAGATATCACAACATATTTCACAAAATATGGCAGAGAAAGTTAGGCTTGTTCATTGCAGACCACATGACCAATGTCAGTCATGAGGCATGCTTGTTTGTGTGTTTGTTTGTTTGTTTGTATGTTTGTTTGTTTTTGTTTTTGTTTTTTTTTTGTGAAAAAATTATAATTTTTTTTGCAGTCTTCAAGTCTCTCACCCTGAGGACCATCCATGGCCGGCGAATCTTCCACACATGGAAGGAATGTGAGAGATTGATTGCAGAGAAAAAAGTGGACGTCAATCCAGTCGTATCCCACCGTTTTCCTGTCATCAAATATGAAGAAGCTTTTGCTGCTCTCTTTAGTGGTCAAGCTTGTAAAATTCTGATGGACTTTGAACAATAACCTTGCATTTTTGTAACCAGAATAGACAGAGAATGGAAAAAATATATAACTTTAGAATACATGCATCACATTATATATATATTTTTTATATTTGGAACTCGAACTTGCAACTTTTGGCACCAGTTGCCTAACTGAAATGGAAAACCCACATATCCACACACTTATATGTACAGTGGACCTGCAATTTAAGACCACTGCCATGAGAGACCATCTGGCTTTTGTTGCCAGGTTTCTGATCGCACAACAGTCTAGATTCTGCATAAAATTGCCTCCAATTTGAAACCATATATGTACAATATAGCAGTAACTCCTGTGTATGGCCATTCCTTCTGCCAAGAAAAAGTGGTCACATACAGCAGGTGGTCTTTCGTCACAGGTAACTTTAAAGAATTTAATTCTGTGTCCACAAACAGCAGGTGGTCAGCCACAGCAGTAGCGCTCTGTGTGTGCGTGCATGTGTGCATGCGTGCATGTCTGCACGCGTGTACCACAGCAATATGTGTCATAATTCTGCACGTGACACTCCGTCCTTCAAGACTGGTTTACAGGTATAAATGCAGGTGCTGGCGTGCAATATGGATACCCCACTTGTCATTTATACCAAGAAGTCTCAAACCAACTGGAGATAACACTCCTGGATTTTTCAGCAGTCGATATTGTCTGGAGGTGCTATGTTGATAAATTTTGCGGTTTTTGTGGCCATCTTGCGCGAACCATGAATACAGTGACAAAATCACCCATAGCAATGGCAGGATAGCTTGTTTGTAAACAGGACCACAAGTGGGAAGTGTTTGAACCCCATCTGTGGACTATTATTGACAAAGAAAGACTAGAAAGTATATGTTTGAGTTTGAAAATGCTTCAAAACTTGCTTCAAAACTACACTTTCCAACTGATGGTTCTCAAAATAACCATGTATGTGTGTCACTTTGCTCTTTACAGAGCTTTCTAATTGTAACATTGATATTATGGTGTGGTGATCGAAAAGAAGAAAAAGGGAATTTCTTTGCTATTCTTGGATAAAAAATTGTGATTTTTTTTCACACTGACAGAAAGTAATATGAAAATGATGTGGGTCTAAAATAGCTTGAAATGATACAAGCTGTGAATGCCATAAAAAGTAATGACATTGAAGTACTGTCTGTGTCTGCAGAAAGCATCGACTGTGTTGACATTCTCAAATATTGTTTAGATTTTTCTTGAATGGAAACCCACAATTGGAATGAAAGGGGTTAGCTTGTGTGTACCAGTAGAGACAGCTAGAGTCCAGTACTTTTTGATATGGGTCCCTTGTTTATACTAACCAGAGCTCTGGCCAAATTTTGTTTATTTTCAAAATATCGAATGGCAAAATGCTACCTTTATGTCTTGAAGTTGTTCCATATTGCACATAAAGTACCAGTCCACGTGTATATGGTGTGCAGTGAAGCTGTACACAATCTCATAGTGTTATTATTGAGAGTAAATTTCTCAGACAGAGTCATGAAATTTCAAATTTAAGCATTGACTGACAGGTGAAGTAGCACAGTAGGCTGGTCCCTGACCAACAGACTGTGGGGGGGGGGGGGGATTTATTATGTCTAACTGGCAATATGGCCATATGGCAAACTCCCCAGGGGTCATGGTGCTATCTGCTGGTATCTCACCATCTGCTGTAATTTGACTGGCCACAAAACTGACTGTGTCCTTTCATCTGTGGACTTCCCACTGTTTATTATATGGTTTGTAAAAACACAAACAGATTAAGGATCTCTTGGGGAAAAAAATCATTATATGGTCTAATTAACACTTGACTGCCTGCATATTGCACAAGTGTGCCTTTTTATGTAGGTATTTCTATGAATACTGATGTATAAAAACCCTATTGTGTGTACATATGCATAATCTATATGACGAAAGAAACTGTTCTCTGTTTTTCACCTCTACATGTACAGCATTTTATGTTCAGCATGTTTAATACATGGGAACACCAATGTTAATATGGACCAAATATTATGACCCCCATTTGATAAATGAATTGATTTTTTATCAACTATTAAAAGTCTGTCTTACCACTGCAAAAGTGCTGCTCCTGGAAATGATGATGATTCCAGGTTAATCTTCAGTGTGAAAAGGTCTGTCAGTCAAGTACAAACATGTCTGTGTTTCCAGAGGAAAAAAAGTCCCAGTTGACAACATTCCTTAGTCAGGGGGGATGGGGGTGGAGGGTAAATTTCAAGTATTCATGGTCCTGAAGAAGGCCAAGAAAGAATAAATATCTTTGCGAAGACATCTGCAAAATCTATTAAAGAAGCACTTCTTCATGCATGTGGGCATTACTGAAATGGTTTCTGTACAACCCTAAGTGCAGTCTTGGGAGTGTACATCCAACCAGCCGAGCAGAGGAGTGTCTCTTTATGAGTCTTAACACCAAATCTTTTCAACACCAGATCCTATAAGCTAAACTTTACAAGTGAACAGTACCAATTCTGTTGAAACTGTATTCAATTTGTCTAAATGTCTTCAAAATGTTACAACCAATGTTACTGTCAATACATTTGGCTTATGAGCCTTCATTGGTTTTATAGATGAGGTATTTCTGCTCAAAAGTCTCCTTGGACTTGTTTGGGAAAAGGGGTAGTTTTCATATAAATCGCCTTGAAATAGGGCATCTGCAGACTGGACATTAAGGTTTTTGCCTGGTTGCTTCCTTCATACTTTGGAGCAACCAGTGGGTTAAATTCACGCTGAGCTTTAAATTTCTCTTAGCCCTGACTGAATTTCTAGCTGCTGCGAGCAGTAGGGCTTGCCTCAATGTCAAGCCCTGGTCTTTGTCATGTATGTGAATAAGCATAGGTGTGACATAACTGTGTTCAAAGAATAGAAGTTCTCATCATGCTCTTGCATTTGGATCATTGTTAGCCTGATGCACATTTTTGCTCAAGATATTTGCTGTTAATTCAATGGGCAGGAAATGTCTTTGGGCCTGTACGACTGCCTTTACGTCTGAGATTAACAGGGACCATATTTTTGTAATAACAGCATTTTGTCTAAAGTGACATCTGGTGACTTATTTGTAAATCATATGTAAATGCTGAACATCATTGTCAAAAAAATATAAAAATGAAAATAAAAATAAAAAAAGAAAGGAAAAGCGAGTTGCCCCATCCACATAGAAATTAAAATGTTGTGAGTGGGCAGTGGGCATTGAATGTCAAATGTACCTATGATTATTCTGAACTTGAAATATTATCCAATATGTGAGTAGTTTTTCAAAATACCACATTTATACTAGTGGGGTGAGGCTCTGATGTACAAGAGACAAATATATTTTTCTATATCTTGCATATTCTATTACATATGATGTGTAAAAATAGAGAAAGTCATGATGTCTGGATGAGTAATGGTTCAAGGGGAAAAAACCCAGTGACAAACTGTCAGCCATGTTAGATCTTTGGTCCTGAAAATGTCAAATTGCATTATGGACCATAGTTGAAGTTTGTTTACTCGTAAATTTGCAAACAAAATCAAGCAAAGCCTCTGTAATGTGTACTTTTTTGTCCCAAGCCTAATGTTTTATGATAAAAGGGATACTGCTTGGTCAAATACATGTCTAAGGTGTATTGTGGACACAATAAATGGCAGTGATTCCAACTGTCAAGCAGTTCATTGCTCCATCTCTGATTTATCCAGGTGTAACTGCTGCAGCAACATTCAAATTCTGAACTTTTTCCCTCTTGAGTTAAGACTGAGTCAACAGCTTTGCTTGCTGTGGGTTGGGTAAACACCTAACCCACAGCAAGGAAAGCTGTAAACCTGGGCCATGTTATCTTGATAGGTCTCATTCAAATTGCTTTTCATTGCTGTTGAGATTGGTCAAAAACGTTGAAGCAGACAACATTTGACCAGCTGCTGGTTTTAGCTGGTTTAAGGGGACAAGGGTAAATTGAGTTATTGAGGCTTAATTTGTTTGACATGTTATATTGACTCTCACTTGGCTGGGTATATCAGCTGTAGTTATTGTACATTAAACAAAAATAAATTTATGTAAATGCACAACCAGCAGAAACTTGTTGGTCTGTTCTATGGCGCTGTCAGACAGGCAAGTACTAGCAAGTTATAAATGTACTCAGAAGTCTGGCCTTGTCTAATGTCGACTTCTGCCTGTTGTGGGCACTTTGACCAGGCCTAAAAGTGTCCCCAATAGACAGGTTTAATGTATTTATAATTTTGAACAACTCTCTTTTGGGAGATCACCTGCATTTTGCGACCATTTTCGCTTTGCAAAAGCACCTTCTGATCACAATTTACCACTTTTGGGAGACAGTCTGCAGAACCTGACCAGTAACCACCACTTACCCATCCAGAAATGCTTCATTATAGGTAAGTACAGTGTACATGTAATTTAAAAATTCACCTATTTTGTACAAGGTGGGTAAAATAACTTGTCAAAGCAGCTTACAAATCAAGTGAGTACATACAGGACTGCAAGATGGAATGGGGCCTAATAAGCGTACATCAATGATGTTTAAATTTAAACTATGGAGGGGAATTCAAATTCCTGCTTAATTGTTAGGTAGGTGGTGCATGAGTTGAACCTCCTTTGGGAGACCACCTGCTTTATGTGACCACTTAAATGGCACTAGCAGTGGTCTCTCGAAGGACTTTTGTCTTATAAGACTGCTAAAACCATTTACTGTCTGAAGGCTTGCCTGAAGCTGTCTTGCTAATTGTACAAGTAAGACCCAAAGACAAGCCTTCACACAGTTTATGATGGTTTTAGCAGTCTTATAAGACAGTCATTCAAATTCTGACATTTCTCCTGAATACAGTGGTACCTTTCTTGAGAGACCCCTCTAATGAGAGACCGCATATCTTTTTAAGACCGCTCACTCAGAACACTGCTATCTTTTCCATGTTGTACCTTTAATGAAAGACCACCTGATTTGAGAGACCGCATTTTGACCATGGTTTAGGCACTAAGTGCCCAATGCATGCCAAGGAAAGCTGTTTACTTGGGGCATGTGATCTTGATAGGTCTCATCAACAATTCACAGTCAAATTGATTTACATCACTGTTGAAATAAGTTAAAAAAAAACACTGAAGACACAAGGCTCTATCCTCTAGGGGAAGAGCAGCATCCATAGCATGGAGGGTAAAACCCTTGAAGGCCATAGCCAGATCTCGAGCCACTTGATTCTTTGCAAGGAAGCCTAAGTGAGGCCTCAGGGTCACCTGTAAATGGTCAGGTGACCAGTGGAGTTGGTCCTAAGCTAGAGCTTGGATCTGGCTTCTTCGAGCCCCCGGAGGGACCCAGTATTAACAGAAAACAAGTTTTCCACGTCCAGTACTTGAGGTCCACCCATCAGAGGTCCTCAAGGCACTCAAAAGGGCCACTTCTTCAACATGACGAAAACCAGCGGGAGATCCCACTGGGGTAGGACCTGCCTAGCTGCTGACCGGTCAGTGTAGAAGGATGCGATGAGTGCTGACAGATAGGGATAACTCTCAATGCGAATGTCCAGGACCTTTGCCAGGGTTGAGGAGATGGCTGATGGGAAACCCTCCACTGTTCTTGAGCTCTTGCCTAAGACTTCCCCCTGACAGAGTAGGAAGTTGGCAATATTTGTGCAGAGACCAAGGGTGGATGCCATAACTGCCGCACCAGTCGGAAAACGTTGCAGTGAGCTGAGTATAAACTGAGAAGATCAAAGCCCTCAGCAGACAAACTATTTTTTTCCAAATGTTCTGTGAACAAACTTTTTTCCCAGCCAGTTTTGTGAGAAGAATATTTTGTTGTCACTGATAGCCAAGCAAACTTTTTTTTATACAACATAGCCCCTCCCCCCCCCCCCCCCCCCCACACACACACACACCCTGTATCCAATGATCCACCCCGATTACAGTTCCACTTTATTTGATCATGGACATATTATTCTCAACAATGGACATAGTATTCTCAACAATGGACATATTATTCTCAATATGTTCATGACTTGATTAAGCATTATTGGTGAAGGCATGCTGTCTACTGTTTGCCTATCTGCCTTCGTTCCCACGCTGGCCACATGCCAGCTCAGCCAGCAGCTAACTCTTTCACTATCAGTTTTGAGAAAAGTCAAGGTGCTCTGGATTTACATAATGATGCAATAACTAGATTCATATTCCTTATAAACCAGCCTTCCATTCAAGTACCAGCATGCCTACAGTTACAGAGACCATAAGAATGGCCCATGTCAATAGTTTCCTTGGCAGGCCTTGGGTGCATTGTGCCGGGCACTGAGTTACCACCAGACCTGGCTGCCCTCAGTTAAAACCAAGAGCTTTACGTTACTGTACCTGGTTTAGACTGATGGTTGTTTTTTTTTTTTATTGTTGTGGATTAAAATTTTTTGGTTGCTGATTCATTCTGTGACACTTTATGCTAAACACATATGGAATTACAAATAAATATCTTATTATCAAACACTTGCAAGGAAAACCAGAGCATAAAATGTGAAATTTACAAGTTTGAAAAAAAATGTATGTCTTCTCTTCTTTTTTATTTAACAGATGTTTTTTTTTTTCTTTTTTCAGTTTGCCTGCAAATAGATTTACTTACTGGAAAAACACATCAGCAGTACACATAATTTACTGATGTTTGTAGTATAGGAGATGGATCAGTTTAAGTCACAATAAATGGTGCCATAAAATACATCCATGAAAGTTGAAATTTAGCACAGGACTCACAAAAAGAATATATGTAGACTCTCTTGATAATACATGCCACAAATAAGAATATTGTCCTGCAGAGAACAGTGCAAAAACTGGATTTAGAGACATTTCTACCAATAATCACTGCTCCCTGCGAACATGTATGTGTAGATTTAAATATAAGAAAGCTTTCATTGAATTACAAACCTGTGTAGACTTAAGTCCATGATTTTGCTCTACAGAGTTCCCCTTTTAGGAGACACTCCCCCCCCCCCCCCTCGACAGGAGACCACTTTTCAAGTGGCAATTGTGGGATTTCCATTTGATTTCTTCTCAACAGAGCCCACACCTTTCATAAAGCCAACTTTCAGGTGCACTTGAGGTGGATTTACAAGAGGGAAACCACCACCACAAGGGCAGCTGGAGCATTATTTTTCATGCAAACCAAAACTGGTTTCATTGATTGGTTGAAAAGGTCATGTGACACAGGAAGCAGGTGCTGCCACCAAGCAGAACAGTGTATCTGACATCCCACAGACCATAGGCTGTTGACCAACCAGGCGTACACAGGAGTTTAGTAGCCCCTTTCCCTCTTCTAAACTGCCCAGATATTGACAGTCATCTGCTTCCATGGTCTTTCTTCAGTTTCATGTTAATAGGAAACGTTTTGAATTGTAGATGAGCCCATCATATGATACATTGCCCAGCTTCCAGCTTCCCTTGGCCCTGGCCATGCAATGAGCACCCAACTTGTACCAAGGCCAGTCGTTGACTGAAGTCTCATTCTAACCAGCAATGGGTTAAACTAGAACAGGTGTCATGGACTAATTGGATACCCCACACTTTGCACACAAATTAGGGGCCTTGGGACTTGAAAACGGGACCAAGGTGACAAGTTTGTAATCAGGTCCAAAAATAGTGTCAAGGTATAATCGAAGGAAATTTGAGTTTGGTGTGGTTTGTGAATCGGGATTGTATCATAGTGACCCACCATTAGCCAATCAGCATGGAGTTTTATTGGAGTATAACTGTTGATTTACCAACCTTTTTTCCCATCTGCAATAAATACATTAACTTCCCATTAACAGCAATAGATCAGCTGAGGCAGTGGATGGCAGTATCCCAGTTTCTAACAACATGATTAGCATATCAGAGCAGAGCACTTCATATCAAGAAAAAAAAAAAATAAAAGATAGGGCAGAATTTTCTTGAACTAATGTATTAAAACAAACTAACACACTGAGCAAACACTGTACTTGTAATGTCCCAATACAATCCTCCATGGTAACCGTGTTCTTGAGGTAAAGGATACATACATACATACATACATACATACATACATACATACATAAATAAATAAATAAATAAATAAATAAATAAATAAATAAATAAATAAATTGAATAAATAAATGTGTTCATTGTAAATTAAAATTACGCCGTACATATCATCACTAAATAAAGTAACTAAAAATGTGTTCATTGTGAATGAAAGAAAAACATGCGGTGTCATCAGTTAATCATTGTGTGGTCTAAAATTCTGTTTGGGTGTTCCATGTTGCCTCATCTGCTTGCTTTTCAAGAGTAAAAAGAGACAGGATGTTGACACAGACCAAGGGAGACAGATACCACTGCCACGCTGGTTTATTAGCCCATTTCCTTCTCATTGGGGTGTCATAATATAATACATGTAGTAACATGATTTTGGAGGGCGCTTCCCTTTTTCACTGGCCCAACATCAATGATTAGCAGCCCGACACGGTCATTAGCGCCCGAGCGAAGCAAAATCATGTTATTACTATTATTACAACTTCTAACAGTTCAATGAAGACTATACAGACAATTGAAAATGCTGGCGGTTCATGCTTTGTGTAAACGTCAAAAGTAGCGGGCCGCTAATGCATTAGCACATGGGTCAAATGGGCCTATGCTACGGGGTTTTACCGTGTGAGCAAGATCGAACTAATCTACTAGAGAATGCCCTACTAAGTAGTAATAATATATCATTTATTCATATGGTAGAACTATTACTTCTCTGCTGGCAAGAATTATGCCACAGAGGCACAGTCAGATGGTCAGGCACTGCAAAGACAGGAACTCCCCCAAACTGTGCTAGCAGCAGGTAGAACTAGAAGCACATTTTTTGTGTGGAAAACATTACATATGCACCACCACCCACCCACCTCTCACCAGAGGCCACCCCTCTAAGAGGGCCACCAATCTTCTGCAGAGTTTGACCTCTGACCTCAAGGTCACCTCTTAGCAATTTAAGGGAAGTCTCATGTGGGTAAATAATGATCAAGTTTGATGGACTTCAATCATGCCTATTTGAAGATGTGGCAGGGAAACCATTTTATTTTGCAATGCATCGTCACCTTGACCTGAAGGTCATCCACAATATTCTGAAAAAAAAAAAATCTTAAAATCTATCGAGTATCAGTACCAAAAGTTTCAAGTGAATCTGGCTTATGGTTTTAAAGAAGTCAAAATGTGAACTACAACTGCAGACTCCATTGACTTACATGGTGATCAATAGGAATGCAGAAATATCCCCCCCCCCCCCACTGGGTTCCTGTAATTGAATACCAACAACCCCTTCTGTTTGGAAGTCTGGAGGAGACCAAGTACACATCCCAGCCACATGAAATAATCAATCTGTACTTTCTCAAGAAACATTACCGGTATGTGCAGGATGTTTCCAAGCAATGACAATTCATGACAAAACACAAACACAAATACATTTTATAAAATGTTTTATTTACACTTGGTCAAAATTTGCATCACAGGCTAAGTTGTGTAACATTATTGGTGACACACATATTTATAAATACACAATATAAACTTGCAACAGTGACACAAGCTGAATGTCTTCACACAGAAGCCAAAAACAAATGTTTTTTTGATTTACAAAAATATTAGTCATCTTTGAAGGTGAAAGAATATGATTATACAGATACATATATCTTTCCTTTTCATGTTGTCTGTCATGAAAAGGGAGTTGTCAGTGAAATTGTAATCAGCAGCAGGCTAAAAATGGCAGAAGCTTGTACATGTGGTCTTTCTTATTCATCTGCTTAACAACTACAGTGGTACCTGCTGTATGCAGCCACTGCTGTGGCAGATCACCTGCTGTATGCAGCCACTGCTGCAACAGGTCACCTGCTGTAAGCAACCACTGCTGTGACAGATCACCTGCTGTATGCAGCCACTGCTGTGACAGGTCACCTGCTGTATGCAGCCACTGCTGTGACAGGTCACCTGCTGTGTGCAGCCACTGCTGTAACAGGTCACCTGCTGTATGCAGCCACTTTTGTGATAGGTCACCTGCTGTATGCAGCCACTGCTGTGGCAGGTCACCTGCTCTTCATGGCTGCATTTTCTGGCCACAAGACTCAATGCATGTTAATTTGTATGAAATTTGTTTATATACATTCAAGGTCAAGGTTAAGGTCACAGTGACCCAATTTGGGTATGTGACACACCCCTACCCTCCAAAGTATTCACCCACCAAATTTGGTAGCTGTAAGTGTGATGGTATACAAAATATGGCCCAGACAAGCTAAAACTTTAAGGGGATCATAGGTCACAGTGACCCAATTTTGGTGCACAACACACCAAATTTGGCAGCTGTAGGTGTAATGGTATACCAAATATGGCCCAGACAAGCTAAAACTTGAAGGGGGTCAAAGGTCAAGGTCACAGTGACCCAATTTTGGTGTGCGACATACCCCTATCCTATGAAGTGTCCACACACCATATTTGGTAACTGTAGGTGTGATGGTCTACAAAAATTTTAAGGTCAAGGTCAAAGGCTAAAGGTTAAAGTGACCCAACCTTAATTTAGTGCGCGACACACCCTTATCCTATGAGGTGTCACCGAATTTGGTAGCTGTAGGTGTTATGTAGACTGGCTGTCGTCTGGTTCGTCATATTTGTCCCAAAGGAGTTAATACACAGGGGTGTTTAATGGCGACGTGGGTCCAGTGGATCGCCGAAGGCGACGAATGTCTAACCGCGACATGGGACCAGTGAGCCGCCGAAGGCGCCGAACCAGACTGGTAGGGTTAACAAAGTTCCACCCGCATCCTGCAGATGGCGCGGACCGGTGAAAATTTGCACCGGCTATAAACAGCCAATCAGAAAGCAGGTCACCATTTGACATGCAAAATTTGCATTTAATATCTAAACAAGACGGCATGGCCAACATGGCAGTAGCAGCCACACTCAAGGACAGTGTACACTTTATAGCTTAAAAACTTGGTCGGCCTGTGGTATCAGGAGTTCAACTGGAAATACTAGAGTACATAGGCAAAGGGCAGGATGTTTTTGCATCTTTGTCGACAGGTTCGGGCAAGTCTGACGTACATGGCGGCACCATTCGTGCTGCAGTGGGCAAACCACGGTCATCTCACTCTCAGTCTCAGTCTCAGCGAGGATCCCTCAGCCTCATACATTGTAATCATTGTATCGCCTTTAGTCGCCATCATTAAAGAACAGGTAGCATTTTTAAAGGAAAAGGGAATGAAAGCAACCCATGTAGGAGATGAGGAATGTGATTTGGAGGGCCTAAAGAAGGGGAATTACAACTACATGTTTGGCAGTCCTGAATCTTCCCTGTCTGCCAAGCACAGAAAGCAGATTTTCACAAACCCCATCTACAAGTCACGACTTGGTGCCATATTCATTGATGAAAGTCATTGTATAGTGAAATGGTAATGTTTAACCGCGACATGGGATCAGTGAGTCGCCGAAGGCGACGAACCAGACCGGTGCAAATTTCCACCGGTCGGCGCCATCTGCAGGATGTGGGTGGAACTTTGTTAACCCTATCAGTCTGGTTCGTCGCCTTCGGCAACTCACTGGTCCCTCATCGCGGTTAAACATTCGTCTCCTTCGGCGACTCACTGCACCCCACAACGCCGTTAAACACCCCTGTGTATTAACCCCTTTGGGACAAATATGACGAACCAGACGACAGCCAGTCTAGGTGTTATGGTATAGGAAATATAGCCCAGACAAGCTAAATCTTTGGGGGGGGGGGGTCCAATGGCAAGGGTAGGGGCAAGGTCAAGGGCAAAATCACAGTGATCTAGTTTTGGTAGCTGCAGGTGTTATGGCATAGGAAATATAGCCCGGACAAACTAAATCTTTATACGGGTCAAAGGTCAAAGTCACAGTGACCCAATTTTGGTGCCCGACACACCCCTACCCCATGAAGTATCCACCCACCAAATTCGGTAGGTGTAGGTGTAGGTGTAGGTGTAGGTGTTACGGTATAAAAAATGCGGCTCAGACAAGCTTTGCCGGAAGGATGGACGGAAGGACGGATGGACACTGTGCGAACCTCTAGTCCCCCGTGGGGGCCTAACAAATCGATACATGTACATGTACATGTACACTGATAACGAGTTGCGTTATGACATATATTACCATTCAATGGGAGCACCTTTCTCCATTTAACACAGTTTCTACACCTAAGTGGCATTAATCCATAAAAAATTCATCCTATGTAGGGATAAAAAATATATTGTTAAAAATAACATATATACATCTATATTTACACTGAAAATAAAAATGTAAGTTTTGACAAATTCACTATGTATTACATGATGTGTGAAATATTTTAATCTTCAGCCAAGTCACTTTTATGACATGGGTCTCAAAAATACATTCTTAAATAGGGTTCAAAACTCATAATTTTTATGCAAGTACCACATTCTCATGTTTATAAACTGGTGTGGGTTTACCTGCTATATAAATCTCAGGCTTTTTTCGGGGGGATGGGGTGGGGGGGCAGGGGGGACTTTTTCAATCGTACCTGTAATTCCAACAAATTTGTATTAAAGTCCCTGCAAAAATTTGCCCCAATCAGATGAAAAAATAGAAAACTTTCTTTCTTTTTCCCCACCACAAAACGCCCATATCAATCTCTGACCTACATTTTTCCCAATGCCTATGTACACATAATTCCTAGCATTTATCATATAGTTTTTAAAAAAAAAAAAAAAAATTAATCACATGTAAGTTTCAAAACAATGTTAGTAACAGGGCTTGGTAAAAATCACTCTTTTGGTTTAGATGCCCACATGAATGTGGTATATTTGATACCTGAATCCCAAAAGTGAAGCATTTGCCAATTTTGTTAGAATATTATTTCATATAACTACACTGGATCACTCCCTGGTCAGTTAAATTTTAACTTGTCATAAATTTGGCCCATATTCAAAGCTACAGTGATGCATATAATTGGTACAAATTAGTCAAATAGCATCTATTTTCACTTGTTTTCATAATAAAAGGAACAAGAAGACCGTGACTGTCCTATGCTCAGATCCTTGAATGATGCACAGCCTTAAGTGGTTCTGTGACTTTCAGAATTAGATCAAGGTCACTGTCCTTCACGACAATCATCATGTGCAAATATAAATGGTTTTCAAGTGAGCACTCAAAACTATGGCTCAATAGTTCTCACGTTATAACTCTAAACACTAAATTCACAGTGACCTCAAAAATTTGGTCAAGGTTGTCATGTGCATTTATTTTAGCCCTTACACAGGGCAATCACCATGTGCAACTTTGAAGTTGTGACTGCAATAATTCTCCCAATATCAAGAACAGTTTAAGAAATTGCAGTATCATGTGGCCTTGGATATGTGACATCAATGTGACCCACATGTACTGTCAAGCTGGCCCTTTTGCAGCATCATCATTGTCTGTAATGTCAGTCTTCACTCACACAGGATCTCTGAATTTTTTTTTCTTTTTTTTTTTGGTAAGTACCAAAATTGATTTTTTTCTTAAATCAGAGATCCGGAGCTTCCTGTTGAACAACATTGTTTAAGCCCTCCACATGGAACATTTCCAACAAGTTTCAGCATAATCTGGAGATATCAAAAGATGTGAAAAACACACCCAAAAAAAATCATTAACATTTTTTGAACAATTGCAGCACCACTTGTCGAAAAAATTGAAGTCCAGGGGTATCCAGAAGTGTTCCTATGCAATTTTGAAAACATTGGCCAAGCAGTTTCAGATAAAAGTTGAGTGCCATGAAATGAACCAAAAAAAGTCATAAATCTAATAATCACTGGGGCTTAAGCATTTGAACAAACCAGAAGAAACCCAGTCAAGTTAGATCCCCACCAGGTTTGAAGTGAATGCAGCAAAGTTTTTGAAAAGAAGTTGAAATGTAAATGGCTGATGGGCGACAGATGCAGACCCAACCTATTAGCTCAGCTGACTTGTCAGCTGAGTTAAGGACTCCAAATACATGAGACCATTTTTTAAGATAACCAATTGTACAGCTTTCTACGGTACTACTTATTGATGCAATGGCAGCTAAAACATCTAGTTTTGGGTTGGTGTGGTCATGAACATTGGTGCAAAGATCAACACTTGCCTCGGCCTAATCGTTAAACAAACACAGAAAAAATGAAATGGCGGGGTTTTATGCTGTTTATGTTTATTTCTCTTCGAAAACATACGACAAAACTGTAAAAACAGTTTGGTTTGGTTCCCAACAATATTATCCCAAAAAATTGCCATATTTTTTAGATATCTTGTTTAGTTTATGAAATATCGCTGTGCAAAGTTGAAAAATCTACCTAGTCAAAGAAAACATAAGAAAGTTGAATTTTTTTCAACTTTAGAAAGCTATATTTCCTAAACTAAACAAGATGCTCAAAAAAATATGACAAGCTTTTTGGCATAATATTGTTAGAAATCAAACGAAACCATTTTTACAGTTTTATAATTTGCTCCATAGAAGAAATAGACGAAAACAGCATAAAACCCGACCATTTCATTATCACGGTTTAATTTAACAATTAGGCAAGGGCAATGATTGATCTTTGCACGTATCTACAGTTTACGATTATACTAACCCAAAAATATATACTTGAGCTGTCTTTGCATCAGTAATACTTTATCAAGCACTAAAGTTGGTTTTCTACAAAAACAGTCACATGTATTTAGAGTCCTTAAAAAGTCAACCCCTCACAGACATATAAGAGTATTGGTGGTATGCTGTCTGTAAGTAAAGACTAATTGAGAATTTAACCCTTTCCCCCTTGAATTCACAGTTGAGTCAACAACTTTTCTTGGCATTAGATGGGCAATAAGTGCCTAACTCATGCCAAGGAAAGTTGGCAGGCATGTAATCATCAAAATTGTTTTTCATTACTGTTGAAATTAGTTGAAAACACTAAAACAGACGACATTTGATCAACAGCCAGTTTTGGCTGGTTTAAGGGGGAAAAGGTTAATCAGCATGTTTACAAGAAATTTTAGTCATAATTTCCCAAACTGTATTTGTGGTAGAAGAGGCCAGAACACACCTCAGTCTACCACATGGCAGAATGGGGGCAATGGGCTCAGGAATACTCAGACACACCTGCACCCTGTCTAGTGCTCTGGTAACAAAGCTATCCCCATAGCTCCCTCTCAGCACACCAGGTGTTGTAGGGTCATTAGCACTGATATATGTCGATGATACCTGACATGTATATGCTAAACATAGGAAACAAAAAAGTCTTAAAGATTTTGCTCAGGGCTCAGGTAAATTGGCAATAATATGGACTTGACTTTTGTATGAATATCATGCTTTTTGATTCTCCTTTAGATTTAACACGAGTGCACACATTTAGCCACCATGACTATTACTATGATGACCTTATCAAATTGTCGACAAGTGTCAATCTGTTTATACAGACCAAATGACATAGAGTGCTTAACATGAGATATACACACATCTGACAGAGAGAACACAGAGTACGTCTTTCCTGATGAACAATACAATAATGGCAGTTAAACAAGATGGCCATAGCTACTAATGATAGCTCCATATAGTGCTTGGCGTGCATGCACGGCAGAATCTTACAATAATCATACAATGACCTATTCATTACTACACTAACTGTACTTCGTCTGCTCAGTGACACGTTCATGGGACTTCTTTTCAGTGAAACTGCTTGTTTTTAGTTTGTACTCGAAAAATACAACAATAATGTTTTTGTAAACAAATCTATATATATATTGTCTCAAAGCTGTCTAGTCCTACCCCTTTACCATTCATTAGAAATGTTTTGGTCTTGGACACAAACAGTGCTTCTTTTGTATGGCAGCTATCGATGAAAACGGGGCAGGCCACTTTTATAAGATCCAATGGTCTTGCAACTGTCATTACCTCTTTGTAAGGCAAGATTTAAGTACTTAATGGACGGTTAGTGCAGCATATCATGGACGGACACATAGCGTGTTGTAACATAACTGGTAAGGTACTCCCGGCTCAGGCTTGCAACATTTGTCCCACAGTGACATGGTACAATGCACAAAATAGCAATGACTGACAAGGCAAACTGGTATAATACAAAGTTAAGCTACCTCACAGAACTCCAGTCCACCACAAATGAGAACTAACTGTCATCTTGTGAGTATTTACAGCTTAAATTCACCTAAACACTGGATGAGTTTGTGCCAAACATTGTCACTACAACATCACATCAAAATTGTCTTTTTTTCTTCTTGACACAGAGATGAGGCATGCAAACATTATCCAAGGCCTCTGATTGGTCCCAAAGTAAAGGAAAGGCCCCCTGTGTTTATCTACCACAGTGACAAATGTAATTTTTGTGTCTTTTCTCTACAGCCATATAAGCAATACCCTTGTAAATGAATTGCTTTTTTTGCATCCTAAGTCATTGAAGCAGAAGCAATGTGTAAATGCATTGCCTTTTTTGGTATCTGTAGTCACTGAAGCAAAAGCAATGTGTAAATGCATTGCTTTTTGACATCTGAAGCAGAAACAATGTGTAAATGCCATAAAAAGTGACAACAAACTGTCTGTTACGACTGCTTTTCATCCAGCATTCTGATGAGTTTACTACAATGCTGCATCACTGTGGTGACGCTGTGGCGTCCCACACTCTTACTGCTGGCAAAGAAACCACTCCTGTATTGGGGTGTGCTGCGGCCGCTGTCCGACACACTCGACAGCTTCTCTATGGCATTCAACCTCTTCAGCTCCTGCGTAAATAAATGTAAACAACGCACAAGTTGTGAGTGATGGGGACTTCACAAAGATACAGTATGAGTATATAAATGTAAACAAGGCACCAGATGAGTGATGGGGACTTTACAAGGATACAGTATGAGTAAATAAATGTAAACAAGGCACCAGATGTGAGTGATTGGGACTTCACAAGGATACGGTATGAGTAAATAAATGTAAACAAGGCACCAGATGCGAGTAATGGGGGACTTCAAAAGGATGCAGTATGAATAAATAAATGTAAACAAGGCACCAGATGTGAGTGATATGATCTTCACGATAAAAAAAGATATGGTAGATTCTATGCCCTTGACTCCAATGGACTGTCCCAGTGACACATATTTCTTAGCTAAAGAAAAATCTTTGTAAACACAAGTACAAAAGTTTGCAATCAAGCCATTTTCCAGTGAGAAAAACTGCACTTGTAATTTTCAGAATGTGGCACAACAATACAAAAGAAATGGTTAATTCTATGGCCTTGACTCCAATGGACTGTTCCAATGACACATATTTCTTAGCTGAAGTAAAATTTTTGTCAATACAAGTATAAAAGTTTACACTCAAGCCATATTTCACTGAGAAAAACTGCAGTTGTAATTTTCAGAATGTGGTATAATACCAATGCAAGAGAAGGAAGTTTAGACACTGATGTTTAAAGGAACCAGGAATTTTAATATGTAATTCTCACATCACTGCAGCTAAAAGCAAACTATAATACGGGAAAAGAACTTGTTTGTACATACTGTCATCATACTTACTTTTCTGAGGGCTTCCTGTGAACACATGGACCTGAGGGCTGCAAGGGCACACTCCTGGACCCCATACTGACTGTCATGACACGCTACCTCCAATACACTGAAACAATACACAATGCTGTCATTACATGCCACCTCCAATACACTGAAAAAATACACAACACTGTCATAACATTCCACCTCCAATGCACTGGAACAATACACAACACTGTCATGACACGCTACCTCCATTACACTGGAATAATACACAACACTGTCATGACATGCCACCTCCAATACCCTGAAACAATATACAACACTGTCACAACATGCCACCTCCAATACACTGAAACAATGCACAACACTGTCATGACATCCCACCTCCAATACACAATACTGTCATGACATGCTACCTCCAATACACAATAATGTCATGAAATGCCACTTCCAATACACTGAAACAATGCACAATACTGGCATCTGACAGAGATGGCCTTAGAATTGGCTGACCTTGAGAGGCCAATATTATGTCATTTCTGACAGAAGAGACATGTTAGAGGCTGGTATTTCCCAGCCAAAGTTGTTAGGAAAACAGGGCATTCCATAGCAGCAGTAGAGGTGCAGTAGAAGACACTGATTTGTATTAGTGCTTAGGTAGCCAGGACAATATAGTTACTTTTTTTTTTTTTTCATCCAGTTACCTGTACATTATTACTGTAAATTGCTTTATTTCTATGTTTAAATTTTCATGACACGTCACTGTAGTCTTTAATTTAACCATTTTTGACATGATTTGTATTCAAACAATATTAAAATACTATTTCACTGTGTCTTTATTTTCATGCTTTTGTGCCATCAGCAAAATAAGCGAAAATAAGAACACAGAGATATTACAGAAATTTACAGTGCTTAGACCTGTGTTTCAGTTTGTCACCTATTGTACATCCAGCCAGATTGTGTTAGTACCAATACACCAGCCAAGATCCATACCATGTAATACATGTGGGAAAAAAAATGATTTAATTTTTCATTAATGCAGGATACAAAATTGAGTGAGGAAAACTTTACAAAAATAGACATTGGAGGATATGTAGTAAAACTAAAATTGGAGCAGTACCGAAGCAATGCATTGAGATGTCCCACCTCCTCTCCCCCCTGCGAGTTACCAGAAATGGAATGATATCGCCCACAGTAGCACGTGAAAAAGTGCAGTGAGAACCGGAGAAGAAGACCTAGATTCGGAAATGCATAGACATGTTTTACCCAGTTAGGGGCCTATTTTTCTGCATTTTGCTGTAGAAATGCAGTCTTCTTCCTGTGCAGCGTTCTGGAGAAACCCTGGAGCGCCTAGGATTGATTATTAGTGTTTCTTAGGTGAGAGCCAGCCGCGATTTTACCACAGATATTATGACCATCCACACACAAATATGTTACATGATGATAAAGGAGCCACAATGAGCAAGGAGGACATACCTCTGTACAGCCTTCTCTGACAGCAGGTCCTGGCCGAGTTCTGTTGAGTGCATGGCTAAGTTACCCAGAGCACCTGCAACATACACACAATACAGCAATCAGAAGAGCATTATAGAAAATAAAACAAAAAACTTTGGTTGGCAAAAGATGAGCCGCAAATGAGAAAAAAATGCACAGAAAGAATGATTTATAAGAGTTGCTACTCACTGGTGGCGTTTGCTCGCGTCTTAGCCACAGGATCATCCAGCAGGCCAATCAGTGAGGGGATAGACAGCTTCAGTTTGGAGTACAGCTCATCAGTATGGTAGCCAGCATTGCCCACAGCGTAACTAGCACCCTGTAAATATCAGTTAGCAAGGCTTAAAGACTGTCACCCTTTCCTGCTCAAAATGCCCCAATGTGCTCAAATGTGCAAATGGTGTCTGCTTATCTTAGATGTCATTTGTTATACCAATATTTGTATGATGTTTGCAAGATATCTTATACAGAATCATATGCGCTAGGTCAACAGCTTTCCTTGGTGCAGTCTGCACACATCGCACTCACATGACACCAAGCAATGCTGTTATCCCCATCTTAGTTTGACCACAATAGCACTAGTGTGTGTGCGCACTAGCAGAAGTGATGGCTGTAGGCTCAATCTTGATCCATTAACTGATAAGCTGGTTGCCACAGTTATGACTATATATGGGCATCTGCCCATACGTTGCTTTTCAAAATGATCTCCCATTGCTGCATACAAACTTACAGTCTACAAAAAAATGCCAGGGATCTTGCTCATTTTGAGTCAGCTCTCAAGTTTCTCCAGGTCAGCTTGTATCAATTCAGTCATTTGCCCCCCTGCCAAGTGCCACTGATGCTGACACATAAAACTAATTAATGGCCATATGTTAGATGAATGACGACATTGCCTTACCTTCCTGACATTCGGGTCTTCTTCTTTGAGACACTCCAGCAATCCACTTAAAATTTTCTCCCTGAAACATGAAGGGTGAGGACCTCAGTATCCTTCATATATGGAAATAGGAAGTCAGTGGTCATTGCAGACTTTTGTATTCTCTTTAGGTTGTTAGCCAAGATGGCTGTGATGTGGCCGTTACCAAAAATCATTATCAGACAACATTCAAAATTACAGGAGGAAATGCTATACATGATTTTCCTACCCTTTGTACATTTGAGTGGTCCTGTTCCCCCTGAACTTTGTACACTTAAAGGGAACTCCAAGCTAGTGGTGCCAGCTAGTGGCCTTGGTGCCAACAGGTTTATCCCATTACTGGTAATAGTCACATCAATTTGAAATATCATCATCATTGTGTTTTATTGTGGGAATGAAGGAGGGGGTTCAAGAGTTATGAAACCGAAGACAAAAATATATAATCTCTTTGTGAAGATGTGAAGAAAATCCCAGACCAACCTGCTGTTGAGGACAGAGTAGAAGGTGTTTGAGTGTTTCATCATATTTCCCAGCAGACTACAGGTTCGTGCCTGGATCATTGTGTTGTTGTGACTCAGTGCCCACTCGAGAGACTCGTACTCCCCTGTCAGTATTACAGGGACAGTCAGAACCAAAGACACACAAATACACATGATCTACCTTCACAATGCACTAAATGTTACTCCACTGCCTAAATAAACATATGTTAACCCTTTTCTTCACACAGCATAAACTAATATGGTGTGTTATACAGGTACTAACTTGGAAATTTCTACACTTCCCACTTTCTCCAACCAGACCAGGGCTCTCCAGCAAAACAAAAATAAGTACAACAGGAGGTGCTCCTCAGAACGTATATGTTTTTGTTTTTGTTTTCTCAAGCTTTACATGTTAATCATTTCAAAGTCCTACTATCCCTGAGCTTAGTAGTCTTACAGAAACTTGTAGCAAGTGGCGCCACCTATGTGCAGTGGCACTGATCTTATGATAGTTTTACGGGCTGCTGCCAACAGACAAATAGCTACCTTTTGTGCCTTGGAGAATGTTCATCACGAGGTGTACATGTTGCGGTGAACATCTTGCTAGATGACCAAACAGGGATATGGCATCACTGACCACAGACAGAGATTTGGTGGACGGCAAGACCAGAGTAGACAGGAAGGCGATCACCTGTGAGACAACATGACAGATCACTGCATGTATGAATAATTATGCAGCTTCAACTTTAACCTCTGTCCCCCAATAATCACAGTTTGTGTATTCTAACAATCTGCAGTCCATATCCCTGCACTCTATGTAAAAAAATTACACCTGGCTATGACATTTCCTTGAGGCGATGTGCAGATGACACAAATGTATCCTAAACCGATGATCAGAATTGACCTCCTTACTAAAACTGGCAACTGCCAACAATGGTGTAAAGGGTTATGATAGACAGGTAAAATACACAGCACATAAACAATCACTATATATACAGGTACATGTATGTGAAATGAGACTTCATCCTTTGATTTTTAGTCATACATGTACCAGTAGTCACACATAGCAGGATTATAACAATGATTCAGCCTTCAAACTCCTCACACACAGGCCTGTCACTCAAGTGCAGTGTATCAGTACACTTTGCGCTTCCAGGGACCATACATTATCTCAGTCAACAGCTTTCCTCTGCACACTTTAGGCACATTGTGTTCAAAATGTGCTGATGAAAGCTATTGTCTAAAAAAAAATCCTTTTAACCCTTTCCCCGTAGACTGGCCAAAACTGGCTGCTGGTCACTTTGTCTGCTTCAATGTGTTTGACTAATTTCGACGGCAATGAAAACTAAGAAAATTAAGGAGAATTTCAGCCTATCGAGATAACATATCCCAGGTCAACAAATTTCCTTGGCAAGTGGTGGGTGCTTAGTGCCCAACCTATGCCAAGAAAAGTTTTTGGCTCAGTCTTAATTGAAGGGGGAAAGGATTAAGGGTAAATTATGATATTTGATGTAAATATGTCAAATCAGCAGGCAGTGGGTTGTACCTGTTTGTCCCCAGCCTCCTTGGCAAACTGATCCACAAAGGCGGGGTCTCCTAGCACCAGGCGTGACATTAGTCCCACTGGCATGCCCAGCTGATCAGGCTTCAGGTACGCCTGGCACACATGTAGCAAGCGACTTATCAAGCAGTTCTGACTAAAACATCTGAAACAACAAAGTTAAGACATGAGACACCATCTATGTGACTACTTTGGTTACATACATGGAACTCTGATGCTAAATCAAATGATAAAAACAACTTTGATATCAAATATTCAACAGTGATTATCAAAACCACACTGTTGACATATTTTGATGTAACACTTTTGCTTTAAGACAACCACCAGATTTCATGTTTAAAGCTGAATACCTGAGTGGGTATAAATGACAAAAATTGCAGCATTAGATCATGATTCCGCAAAAGAAAAAGTTGATAGCATTATGGAATATAAATGTGTGCTATTTTCATGTTATTGTGTGATAAAGTTCGTGAACATTGATAATGTTTCCTCAGACATGTTCAGCTTCTTGGACTTCTTTGTCTTAACTGAGAGACAAAAAAAAAAAAAGGATTATTTAAACGGACATTCCCAGTGCTGACAACAATTATTTTCTCAGCCTGAGTTTTTACATCAGGAAAACAACCATTTGTGTTTATGCATGAGATGTGACATCAGAATCACGAAAGAGCAACACCAGTCAAATGGATCACCTAGCCGAAACCTTCTCCTCTATGTGATTGGCCAAGAGATTTCATGTGATCTGTATTGACCAGTGGTGCCCTCTAGTGATTCAAGTGTGCTGACCATGTTGGACTCTATATTCACATACATGTAGACTGAGGTGATCAGGTCTTCATTGGTGTCCACAGCAAAAGGGAAGCAGCAGAGTTGTGTGACTTGGAGAATCAAGTCCTCTATAGGGTTACCTTCTGCCTCCAGGCTGAAACAGAAGAAAGACCTCAATGAAATGTTTTCTCTCAAATGCATGCAAGATCTGCTGTGCACTTATGCTTTAATGGGATAAGCCTTGAGGCTTTTCATAACTAGAGTGCATTGGTGATCAAGAGAGATCAGCTGACACTTCCTGTCATATCTTATTGGTCAAGAAATGTCAGGTGATCCCTCTAAACCAATGACATCCTAGGTTTAACCATTGCCAAAACAGTGGTTGGACATCCAATATTGTCTGCTTAATTACCTCATGAAAATTCACACAAAAGTCCTCAACCTCAGTGACCTTGTCCTCACTGAGGACATCCAGTCTGCTCACATGTAACTCTTACAATTTCCTATATAGTGATACATTAAATAAAGTAGGAGTTCCTTTCAGGATTAACATTTATGGTAAATTTGACTTGCACATCTCTGTGCAAATTTGATTTTTTTAGGGGGGAAATCTTCTCAAAGAACATTTTCAGACAAATTGTCTAGAATGTTTCTTAACATATTTGTCACATACTACTACTCATAATAGATGAATTTCATATTTCAAGCTCTATTTTCACATCTTTTTTCCTTAATGTGAATAAAGACATACACATTACTTCGTGTTTCAAGCTGTTTCAGTTGAAAAACAACTAAAATTTCATTAAATAGCACTAAAGAAATAGGACCTACATGTGATATATTTACATAAACATACACAACTATCCCTTGACATTGTAGTTGTACATGCATATTAACATTTCACACATTTGTGAAATAACATTAAATGTTACACATGTTATATATGAATCTGGTGATGAAAGTGTGAAAGTACCAATCGCCAGTGAAAGTTGGAAGAAAATTGAAAAGAAAGAATTCAAAAGCCTTGTACCACAGGGATTATCAAGAACAAACATATCATAAGGAAGAATTTTGTCTCAAACTGTACATTATGTCATCATGAAGTTCTTTATGTATAAGATATCCAGCAATACCAACCTCCTTTATGCATATGACATTAAGATATCTAGCAATGTCTGCCTTCTTTATGTATTTGATATCAAGCAATGTTTATCTTCTTTACATACAATATCCAGCAGTGCCGACCTTCTTTTGGGTATATGATATCCAGTATCTACCTTCTAAATGAATGTGATTATCAAGCAGTGTGTACCTTCTATATGTATGATATATAGCAATATCTACCTTCTTTATGTACTATAAATTGCTTTCTTTTCACATTTTGTTGAATTATTGTACATTTCAGTGCAGTTGTGATTTCATTATTTTGGATATAATTCATATTCAAACAATGCTAAAATACTGTTCACTTTGTTTTTATTTTCACAGTTTTGTACCATCAATGAAATAAATGAAAACAAGAATACAATGAAATTAAAGCAATTTAGAGGATATAATATATAGCAATGTCTACCTTTGTCTCAAGGCTATACGTTAGGTAGGCAGTGATCTTGGTGCTGACCGAGACATTTCTGTATATAACTCTCTCTAAAATTACTAATACAGTTCTATAAAATATACAATTTTACAAAGCATACAAACTAATAGTTAATACTCTGGTGCTGTGGTCATGTTTCGTGGGAGCAATGTTTGCACCATTAATGGGGTGAGAATACTTAGTGTTGTACGGACTGCAGCATTTTTACTGTGATGTGGCCAAAGCATCTTGGTGTTGTGCATGATGTCAGATCAAAGGGGGCACATCCCCAAATGATGACAAACAATTTAAGGTGACCTGATCCTCTTTCCTATAAAAACATGCTAGGACCAGTAACAGTGAGACCACTATACTTTAAGGTAGCGAGATACATATCACCCGAAATTTTGGCCAAAAAAATGTTTTTTGATCTTTGTATGGATGAATATCTTATGTATCTGTCATGTAAAAATCAAATTTCTGCTGAAAATTCAAAACAAAGAAAAACGGGGGTATTCAGTAGAGCTTCTTGCTGAGCGTTGACAGTCACGCCAACTGTGTTTGTTGTTAGTGTGAAGGGGATGGGCTTGAGAAAGTGGTCACATGACCGGTCGTTGCAACAGCTCGTTTAAAAATGGCCACCACTGTGTCCACTCTAGCGATGAGGCTGATGCATTAGCGCCATGGTTCCCAAACCATATGGTCATACATTTTATGCATTAGGTTGCTCTTGTTACATGTACTTTGTTTTCTTCTTTATGCTATCTTGAGTTTTTAACATTTAATCCGAAGATAAGTGTTGAAAACAGGCCGTACAGTCAGCCGAGATCATGACATGACTGCACGTCCTAATCCTACTTCAAAGGCATTGCTGTTTCAACGCCTTCTTTCATCACCGACGTGGCAGCGACTGTTTTCTCACCCAAAGAAACCAATAGTTCTAATCAGATTTAATAATTCACGCACAGGTTCTCATTACATTTAAATTCAACAGAAAAATTAAAGCATTTGTCTAAATTGTATTTGAAGTTCTTGCGAGCTCAGAACCTGCACTTGCGACTTGGTCATTGCATTGGTGGTCTTATCTTAGTACGTTGGTCAGGAGTTGTATCGATAAACTAGCACAATCAGTCTCAAAATACCTAATGTTAGGAAGGAAAAATCAGCGATGCAGCCAGCAACAGATGCTATGACCGACGCAATAAAAGATTCTGGTGAACAGAATGACTGAGCTTGGGTATGTACAATTCAGATATTATAGTGGGTCCGACCTGCTAACCCGGTCCGAAAACTATCAATTAGCCTGACTAATCGTGTGGCAATTTGATCAAATATACATTGTAATTCGATATCGTTGTATTTGTTGTGGGTAAGTAAAGGTACAGCTTACTTCTTGCGACAAAACATCCCGTTTTATTTGATCCTTTGAAAGTACCATATATAGGTAGTAGGAGCCTACCTAATGAAATGTTACTATGTTGAACAGTACACTTACATAAAGCACTTACAAAAACCCCATAGAGCCCCTCATCATATAAAACACTTGCCATGCTTTGAAGGAAAGTTGTGATTTTTGTTTTTTTTAACAAAGCCTTCAAACCTGCAGCAAGCAAGCTGTAATATCAATGCTATTGAAATGTAGCATGCCATGGTCAAGCAGAGGCCACACGACAATGATTGGCATCTCGCATCACCACGATTGGCCAATCAAAATGAAGCATAGCAAAGCGGTATGCTTGACAGGGAAACCATGTTTTGTGATTTAATCGCAAATAGCAAATAAGCAATGTGATTAAGCTCTTCAGAAGTAAACAACATGAGTGACTGTTATCATGTTTGTTCAAACATACTCTGAACTCTTACTATGCAAAAATCCATGAGTGTTTGAGTAAAATTGTGCGAGTTATTGTTCTCAGACCCGGTTCAAAGATGACGAGTGAACCTTTGATTGCCGTTCCTGAACAAAGATGAAAGGCCGTCTACTAAAACTTGTTAATTTTATTTCGCAAAAACTTACCAGCGGGTTTCCTTCAAATAAACGGGGTTGGAAAGGTAATCTTAAAAGTGTCCTTTTATTTTTCTCTGCGCTAGCTAGTTGGTTTTTAACTTTGTATAGAATGTCAATGCTCAATGCATTCAGCTGATTAAGTGATGCCACCGTGTTTGAATGCCTGCACTAAAGCAAATAAAATACATACAGCCAAATAAAAGGACACTTTTGAATTTTGATATATTGCCAATAAAATGGCATACTTGTCACAAGTTTGTTGTATACATTTAAAAAGTTATTAGCCAAGAGCGCTGGGGTCTCAGACAAAAGACATGCTCTTCTTCATGGTTTGTTTATTCAACAATTACAATCACTGTTGTCCCGATTTTTTCCCTACATATAGTACAGAGCTAGAAAAATCCAAAAATGTATACTTTCACTATGTTCATGTGAACAGCTTAAAAGTTACAGGGCCGTAAAGTTGTCCATGTTGATTTGTATCTCGCTACCTTCAGTCATCTGTTTGACTTCATATTTCCCATACTTGCTGTACACCATACTTCCTGTACAACTGCAGAACATGATGTGTTTCTCAGTGTGTTGCAGTTCTTGAGGTGTGGAAATCAGTCACTATTATTTTCTTACATTATGGCCTTTGGCTAGGATTCAAATATCTTAGAATCACAAAGGTCCTTTCTCTTTCTTTGTTTTGATCGATCCATTTTAGATTTAAATCATACGTAAAAATGACCAGGAATATAGTGTGTTTTTTTTTTTTTGTTAACAGCTATGCATTTATGGCGAGCCTCTAACATGGACCGTGAGTGTTCCAACATGTTCCCATATGCGAGGCATTCAATTTTTTTTTTCTCACAAACCTATTTTTGACACCAAAATATATTCTGAAGTGACAGAAGATTCCCAAATGATGTCATTTTGGCAGACTGACTCTCACAAACATGAACTTTCATTCTCCCATCAAAAGTGCAAACAGGCTTCTTACTCTGCACTTTTATGAATGACATCCCATAGTAGTCACATGACTACCACAAACATGATTGGCCACCTCCATCAGACAAGCCACATCTTTTAATCCTGTCTCACATGGGCAGGGAGCCATTTTATTGGATGTGAAACAATAAAATGGGGTGTGAGACAGAAATCGCCATCATGTGCGTAAAATGCTTTAGGTACATATGTGAGAAAAGGTTAAATGTTGTTCATGGCTTTGTGCAAGATGAAGTTAACTTCATAACAGGCTTGCACCATCTCATATTGCCCATACCAATGTGCTCTACCCTATGTTTCCAAAATACCTGCACTCCCAGTTCAGTGACACAAGTTAGTACCAAGACACAAATATAGACCCAGCAGTTCCGCGGTTAATATCCGTGTTACAGACAGAATACAGAATGTGAAAGCTGCTACGATATCTTACCACTGGGCTTCATGAAGGGGACTAGAAAGCAAGAATAACATGGCTGTATCTCACAAGCTTCCACTTCACTCAAGTCTAAAAGCTCTTGCCTACTCAGTCAGCCACTGTGCCTAACCACAACATTCTAAACACAGCTTTGATGTGTGAATTATGAACACGACGCTGTTAATAGAAGCAACTCAAAGCTTCAATGTGGGCTTTCAATTGCACAAAATGTTGTACATAAATCCCTTCAAAATAAATACAAATACATACACAATGTAAGCTTATTGAAGATAACAACAGCAGTTGAAAAAACAACAGAGGCATAGAACCTGGGCAGCATAACATATATATATATATATATATATACACATCATCATCCCGTTAGCAGCATTAGCTCACTCACTTCAAATGTTCACATCATCAATCATTTTAAAAAAATTGTAAACCTTTTATTTTTACTGTTTTACACATTTAAATCTGATATATTTTACCATGACACATATTGTTTTCTGATCCCACAGTTTTTGCCAAGACATTGTACTCTATGACATCTGCAGCCATATCCAAATTGAAGAAGACTGCAATAAATTATCTTTTTACCAAAACTGATATTATGTATTTGATTAAGGTTCATAGATACTCACTGTTGTGAAATGATGTGGAGGAAGTCCTTACTGAGCATGTGCATGATGGTCAGGGTGATGACGCTGTCTGTCTTTCCCAGGCTTGGTACAACCTGGAATGTCTCCTGTAATATAGGTACAATTAACATGTCTCAGCGTGGACGCAAGCACCACAACACAATGTGATAATGACCACACAGTTAGATTAACGATTGAAAGTTAAAAGATGAAAGTACATGTTGATATCATTTTGCTCATATTTAACATATTTTATCCGCAAAAACAGATCATTCCTAATGTATTCTTTCAGGACATTTTCAAGCTTTTCCTGCAGCCAAATTTCAATGATTTACTTATTTCATTTCATTTATTATTATTTTTTCTTTTATATATATATTTTTAACTATATGGAACATTCTGTCTTCAATTTTTTTGTTTTTTTTTTGTTTTTGTGTGGGTTGCCAAATTCCTTGGTGATTACCAGCACCCTACTACAACAAAGGATATTTCCCCCCTTTGCCAAAGCTATTGCATATTTATTGATTCTATGTGATAGTAGCTCAAATCAACAATGAGCCAATATTTGTGTGCAGGCTCATTTGCATAATGCCACTCCCATGTTGTGATGTCATGTCATTGCTTGGCCCCTTGCCCTCTGTTGTCAACTGAGCTAAGTTGTCTTGCAGCTTGCCACCCCCCCTCCCCCCCCCCCAAAAAAAAACTACACCAAGACCTACATATACACTGTACTCACAATACATATGACACAGAAAAGTTTACATTGGTCACAGTAAATCAGGATATCTTTAACAGAAAAGGGCATTTGCAGTGGTGAAGCAGGTCGTGCATTCAAGTCGATAATACATCACTAAACAGTGTGACTGATGTTGACCTCAAGCCACTGTTCACATGTCAGGATGATCAGAATGTTGGTCAACTCCACAACAGGAGTTAATGTCGACTAACTATTGCAAAATTTCTGCTGACTGGGTATAAAAATGCAATGAACACACACATAAAGTACACCATTGATGCACATTTTCAGTGCTTATCAAACCAAGTATTCCAACTTGTCACTGTTTGATTTTTCACGCCAAACTGGTAAGTCACATGACCTACTGTGGAATACAATTTTTACTTTCATCCAATAAATTACATTTTATTAACCCCCCCCTGAATTGTCATTCTCTATTTATAATACATTAGTATACAGAAACCTGTCTTGAAAGCCCACCTTAGGAATGATAAAACTGTGGTATATAAAATCAAGTTTTATTTTGAGAGGTAAAACTGACATGAAAAGTACTGAGCAAAGTACATGTATGCTGGAAAGGTGCCGTTTCAAAGCAGGTGGTCTGTCATTGGAGTGGTCCCTTATGACAGGCATCCCGGTTATACCTACTACCTAAGAATACCCTTTCTGCCAGCCGAAAGTGATCACATTGCAAGTAAGCTTTAATTGTAGGTCAAGCCTATAAAGAAAGAATATTGCATGCTAAACAGAACAATATCAGTGTCTTCTCCACTCCATCTGGTGTGCCTTTCACTGTTTCAGCACTGAAAAAGTGACTGAAGTTTTAATTGGTCTAGTTTGGTTACCATGGTAACAGAGTGCAATGCAATAGAGCATACATACTGCCAATGGCCAAGGTCATAGTGATAAGCTTCCTGCTTGGTTCATCAGTTCATGAGCCAGGTGGCAGAGTACTTTTGTTATCCTGACTATAAATAAAATCTGCTAGCCCTGGGGCAAACCAAGGGCTGCAGAGATCATATGCAGCATGTTTTGCTTCTTTGGACGCAAAAAAGAACACAGACTGATACAGTGGTGCCTCTCTTATAAGGCCCCTCTCACCAGAGGCCACCCCTCTTGAAAGGGCAGCACTCTTGTGCAGAAAGTATAGTCATTATATTCCTCCCCCCCCCCCAAGAGAGGCTAACCTCTTATGAGTCCACTTTTTGGCTGCATTTGGGATGGCCTTATAAGAGGGGGACCACTGAATGTCATTGGAAATGTGGTCACCAAAGCCATGTAACATCTCGCTGCGCTTGTCTTACATTGCAAGTACTACAGTAAAAAACCACTGACCCTTGTGAATATAGTTATTGACAGCTGTAACATGGCCATGAAGCCCTGCAGGGAGATAAGGCTCCAGTCTGGTTGTGCCGTGACTTCTGAAACCTCCCCCTCAGTCTCTATGTCATGGATGGGCATGTCGGTCTCTGGGTTGCGAACTTGCAGCATTTGAGCAAGCCTATGCCATAGGATGCTCCATATACCACTCTCTATGTACAAGCCTGACACTGGAAGCTCCCCCTGGTGGAAGAAACAAAAACAGTTTGTATTTAAGTCTTCATAAATAAACAAGGTCCACCTTTAACAGAGAGGAATCCAGGAAAAGGCTGCAGGACTCGTATATCTCATCTGCAAATTTTGTGCAGTGGGCCTCATGTGGTTTACTTGCTATTGTCAAGTTAAATTTCACAAATGCCTTACATGGATTGTGACCAAGATGTGATACATATAACGTGTGAAGTTTAAATCTCAACCTGTGTATGATTAAAACACGTACGAAGATTTGATGAACTATAACACAACTTTGAGCATGAATAAGAAGTGGACCCAGTGGTCCAAGAAGAACACTTCATAAACTCAAAAAGAGAATATAGAATACCCAAGAATACGTGCCAACTATACAGTCACTCACCTGAGACAGCAGTTGACAAAGTAACATAAGAATGCCATCTAGCACCCCGTAGTCAAATGGACACTTCACGCAGATCTGAAAGTTAAAAATTAAAAAATGCCGAAATTCATCACCCAAATTTTCTCTCCATGAAAGCAGACCCAAGTTATAGTCTCCTTCACTCAGTAATGCTTCACTTTGATCTTCAAAACCCTCACAAATGATCCAAATCACAGACAGTTCTCAAGACAATTGGAATATGGCAATTTTATACCACAAAAATGAAATTAAAATTTAAACCCTTACTCATTTATAAATTTAAAACAGACAAAGCACATAATGAACACACCACCGGCCCCATCTATAGGTACATGTACTAGGCAACAATTCACCTAAAGCAGTTCACCAGTAAAAACACCATTATGCAGATTAGAAAAATTTAACATCAGCAAAGATCACATTTATACACGGTTAAATGTTGAAATTTGTTGGCGCATGACAACAGTATGCACCTAAAACTTTTGATTCACTAAAGGCTACCACCACTACTACACACAACATCAACTGACCGATTGCATAATGGTAAAAGATATCACATGACTCCTTTGACCAGTGGTGACCTCTAGTGATTAATGTTTTCCATGCATATCCCATTTAGAATGTAAGAGTTACCTGAGCTAGGTCAGTGAAGACAGACAGGGCAGCCAGCAACATCTCCTCTGGTGACACCTCAACAGACACCCCGTTATACAGCAGTTGACTGAACAGCAGGGCAGAGGCAGCCTGAAACACACACAAAATGCCCAAGAGGACCATGGTTATCCTGTGCTCTATTGACTGGAAGCTACTACTTCTACATATGCACACTTTACTGCTATATACATGTACTGTATTATTGCTTACCAATAGTTGACCAAAAGTTTGATATTTCTGAAATATTAGCCCAATATGTCACACTATCAAAGTCAAAATTAGAAGCACCAAAAGAAATCCCATAGGCACTTTCATATTTATACACAATAGCAACCATGGGCCTGGGATCCACCATTAGCAAGATATAAGCCAACATGTCAGATTTGAGGAGTCTGCTAAACACTATATATGCATCCCCTGACATGGGATGCATATACAGTGTTATATTTCATGTTCGGAACGAGCGGGACTCGAACCTGCAACCTTTGGCACCAGTCGCCTAGCTGAAATGGGAAACGCACATATCCACTCGACCAAATCCCCATTCCTAAAAAAGAATAGTTCAATGGAGGTAGTTATGTGCGAGTGCCATATCAACACGGTAATGCAGTATATTTACTGAGTCGGCATATATTTCCAGAATCGGGGACTTAAATCCACCAGCATTAAGGAAATGCCGAAAATATATATTTCATGTTCGGAACGAGCGGGACTCGAACCTGCAACCTTTGGCACCAGTCGCCTAGCTGAAATGGGAAACGCACATATCCACTCGACCAAATCCCCATTCCTAAAAAAGAATAGTTCAATGGAGGTAGTTATGTGCGAGTGCCATATCAACACGGTAATGCAGTATATTTACTGAGTCGGCATATATTTCCAGAATCGGGGACTTAAATCCACCAGCATTAAGGAAATGCCGAAAATATATATTTCATGTTCGGAACGAGCGGGACTCGAACCTGCAACCTTTGGCACCAGTCGCCTAGCTGAAATGGGAAACGCACATATCCACTCGATTATGTAGAATCGAAGCATTTTTTTTGTTGCATCATCATCATCATCATCATCATCATCATCATCATCATCATCATCATCATCATCATCATCATCATCATCATCATCATCATCATCATCATCAATAATTTTGGTCAAGGTCAATCGGGGGAGGGGGGAGCAGGCATTTATGTATGAAATCAGAGCATTCCATATCATGATTTGATCATATTGCAACATGTGCACTGTATTGCTGTATTCATGTACATCACCAGCACTTACTGACACATGGTCCCAAAGTTTGATATCCAATAAATTTATCAAAAACAAACATATCTTCATAACTTTCACAAAGTTTCATCGTTTTTGGTCCGATATATTGTGATAACATTTCATGTTCTGTTCAGGCATTACGGAGCAGTTGACAACAGCCTTAATACAAGCATAAAAACAAGAAGAAGCAGAAGAAACCGGCACTAAAACAATATGTCCCCTGGCTTCCACCGGGAGACATAACCAGTCTACTGATTAAGGACAGTGCAATTTTTTAGCGATTAGCACTACTAAAGTTCTAAAACAAGTTAGTCCCAAAGTTGGCATAACTGCCATACATACATACATGAGGAAACTTCAATAACAAAGCACAACATAACTTCAACTGCTCTACTTATGCCTGAGGTTGACATCATATGTTGCAGGTTTTATGATGGTTTCTTGTTGACCAAATATACCCTGGCTTGACAAGCCCCTTCTTGACAATAGTGACTTTTTCTGACAAGAAATAGCCGAGCTCATCTTCAATATGAAAGATATGTTATAAGTGTATGAAAAAAGAAATATGTTGCAAATGTTTCATACTCACAGTGTGACTGGCCAACTGAGATTCAAGAAATATGGACACCAGGAAGGGAGTTGCATCAGAAACACTGGGTAGGAAGCAAATAAAATTTTTACTTCTTTTTTGGTTAGCTCATTAATACTACAGCAATCCATTATACATTGAGGATAAAATCAAAAATACCTTGTCTTCTTGTTTTACATCCCTGCTTTGTATAAATTATATGTGTCTGTGTTTAATTTTTAACAGTACGAAGAACATTGAATCAAATGTATGATATGAACCTGTAATGTTTATGATATAAACCTGGCTTCAGCTTGTACTTCCACGCAAAAGTTGCACGTCTTAGGATGGTTTCTTGTTGACATAGTTTGATGAATCATATCATTTTGGTCAATTTTGTATGAGAAAACTACTGAAATTTTCAGACCAACTAATTTTATCTTTAATCAGACTGCTCTGTGTGTTATTTATTATTGATCAGTTGGTGCTGTTTAGAATACATGAAATGTGACTGTGTACACTTACTCATGTGGAATATCTTTAGTCTGTATGACTAGTACACTCAGCAGATGCATCACCATCTCCAGCACTGAGTTGCATTCCATGTCAGCTAGCTCCACCTGGTGACAAACAAGACATCCACTTCACTGTTTCATCTGCAAAGCATTTACTGTGCACAACACTCTGAGTGTGTTGCTGCACTGATGCTCAGTTTTGGTCAGTTAATGTTGCTTCTTGAATGTTCAATTAAGGAAGACTGAAACTAAAATTTGGTTGACTAAGCCATGGTTGAAATAACTATTATATTTGATCTTACATGAACTGTCTGTGTGAAATAAACTGCGGAGTCTTGTGCCTCAAATCCCCCCCCCCTCCAAAAACACTATGTATATAATAGAACAGACAGTCAGACAGATATACCGGTATAGATGGATGGATGGATGGATAGGTGGAGGGACAGACAGATGGACGGACACAGACAGACAGATAGATAGATAGATAGAAGAATATGCCTTTTATATACTGCCACAAAAACAAACATACTTACTGGTTGCTGTGAATATATTAAAAGTTCCTATATTAAAAACTTACTCATTTATGTTTTGTGCAATCAGCATGCATATCAACAATTATTAGGATGAGTTACATGATTTAAGCTAAGTTGATACAATTTGTTGCTCATTCATGTTTTGTGCAATCAGCATGCATATCAACAATTATTAGGATGAGTTACATGATCTAAGCTAAGTTGATACAATTTGTTGCTCATTCATGTTTTGTACAATCAGCATGCATATCAACAATTATTAGGATGAGTTACATGATCTAAGCTTCTAAGTTGATACAAGTTGTGACTTTTGGGACACCTTTGTATAGGCTCCTGAGGAACATGTCTTACCTTGCCTGTGAGGACACCCAACAGAGACTGCACATACTTAGACTGTATGGTCATAAAGCTACACAGCACACCACACACCTGGCAGCAACTGTACAGCACCTGTAACAGAACACACCATCTGTATACACTGCACTATATGTAGTAACACTGTATGGTGCCTGACGACACCAGACATGTGTAACTAGACTGCATACAGCTGACCACACCATCTGTATTTACAACTGACTGCAAGAGTGCCAGTAACATACTGTCTGCAATACACAGTGTGCATATTAGTTTCCTGCCACAAAGCACAGGTTTGACGCCTGGCGATCACAGGGGACATGTGGGTTCCAGCACTGTCACAGATAGGCCATATGCTCATTTCTTACAAAATCAGCATTTTTTTGAGAAATTTAAGTTCACAAATGCCAAACTCGTATTCTTCTAGTACTTCCCGAGCCATATATCAGAAATACTTCTATATGCCTGTAATAAGTAATCTGTATTTCCAAAATTTTAGTGATATCCCACTTGTCCCCACAGGTACCGACCTGTATCTCGCTACATCTCATCACGGGAGACTAAGCGATCAGGTATGCAGTAGGGGTGGGAACTTAATATGCAGATCTCCTATTATGCTGTATAGAGCCTGTAACAGAACACACCACCTATAGATACTCTGTGTAGGGGGACATGAAGAACACACCACCAGCAGTTACATTGTATAGGACCCATAACAGAACACAAACTGCAGTTCCACTGTGCAAGACCTGTAACAGAACAGAGCAGAACACCACAGTTACACTGTATAGGAACTGTAACAGAACACACCACCTGTAGTTACATTGTACAGGACCTGCAACACAACACACCACCTGTAGTTCCACTGTGTATGACATGTAACAGAACACACTACCTGTAGTTACATCAATGATACCAATAAAAACTGCACACTCTCTGCATGTCCACTCTCTAGAACCTACAACAAAACATGCCTTCTGTAATTGCACTGGACAGCACCAGTAATAAAGTAGGTAAAGAACTAAAGTAGAAGGTTCCTACATCCCTCCTCAAGAGGACACTTCAGTCAGGAGGGCTAAAGATGTGTATTCCGACTGATTTCTATATACAACCCAATAACTTGAAAAATAATGTATACAGTGAAACTTGTCTTGAGAGACCACTTTGATGAAAGACCACCTGCCTTTTCAGATCATGCTTATCATGTCCCTTTTGCTATCTTTCCAATGTTATACCTCTATTGAGAGACTACCTGCCTTAAGTGACCACTTTTTGGCTTGCCCTAGGGATGGTCTCTCAAAACAGGTTTCACTGTACAGAAATACAAAATTTTTCATGCTAAATCTAAGTGTATAACTTAAATGACAATATCCATTTTATTTCATTGGCCTAAATAGTAATGAGCTTATTCAAGGTTTAACATACAACCCAGTGGGAATACACAACTCTAGCCCACAAGAATTGTGTGCATTTGGCTGAATATTCAGGTGAATACACACAAAATTGCTAACTGTGACCTCTCCTAAATGTATAGCGACACACTGTCTGCATTTGGCCTGCGTAGAACCTGCAACAGGAAACGCCACCTTCACTGACAGCATATAGACCTGTACGAGAATACATCATTTATAGATAAACTGTGCAGACATGGAGCAGACTACATCATCAGCCACTGGCACATGTATCGTGATCATATCCATTTAGGCATTACAGTGAAACCTCTCTTAAAAGACCATCCCTAAGGGTAACCAAATTATGGCCTCTCAAGACAGGTGGCCTTTTATAGGAGGTATTAATAAAATGGAAAGAACTAAGCAAATATCCTCAAAAATTTGGTCTCTCAAGACAGGTGATCTCTCATTGGCGTGGTCTTCCCATGCATAGACTAAGGTACCATCATACAATGTACATAGATGATGATTTTTCCCAGTGGTTTAAATTTCCAAAAATATATTCAAAATACATGTACTCATTTCCTCAATTTAAACTGTGCTTCATGCTGTTGGAAATTGAAAACAGAACTGCTCTGTTGTCCCAAGCTTTTCTCTTGGCTCTCAGCAGACTGACTGCAACTTAAACAGAGAAAGAAACATGTTTTGTAAGTGATGACTGTTGCCTGCATCTTTCCATACTATGGTGACAGTGGGGCCCTGCTTGCCCTGTAGCTTGTGTGCTAGCTGCCTTGTGGCAGAAGGAGCATTTCATGATAGACAATGTATCAACTGTGGTGAGTGCAATGTCTGAAAGGGGCTTGAACTAAATTTGCTCATGATACCTTTAATAAGGCATTGGTCAACTGCTCAGATCTTCAGATCACTCTGACCTGGTGAAAGCCTGTGCACACATAGACAATAATAGAGGTATTATCAGTAGATACATGCAGACACTTGCTCTAGTTTTTTCCACTTTTTCTTGCTTTTATCTTGTGCAAATGCATTACCATCACAAATGTTAGAGACCTGAGAATAAATGGAAGCAGAGTCTATATAATATACATTCTTTACCATTCTTCAATACACTCATAGATTTACCAGGAAATGAGTCAATATGCACAAGCTTGGAAGCCATTACAATTTATGTCAAGCACTGAGATTAAGATGAGTGGCTCTACATAAGAGTTGCTAATATGTGTGCACAGCACTTCAAGAGCCATCCATCGTCATTATACCTACACCACCTGAGTAGGATTTTCTGGGTAAGGTGCTTACATGTATAAAGCCTCACCTTTTCCCAATTTTCCTACACAAAAAAGGCAAAAACACGCTGGTTTCGATGTGGTCGGCTTTCATGTGTTTTTATTTTCATTTCAGAGTGAAAAAACAATGAAACTCATACATGCAGATATGCCTCTTAGAATACATGTTCTCGAAATGTGCTTATTTTCACGTGTATAAATTTTCACGATTTTTACATTTCAGGCATTTCACTGAATTTTTAATTTCACTATTTTGAACATAATTCCTATCAAATGAATGTTAAAATACTCTTTCACTGTACTTTTATTTTCACCATTTTGTGCCATCAGCGAAATAAGCAAAAATATCAATACAGCAAAATAAAAGCAATTTACAGTAGTATGTCCTAGTTCAGCACATTTCCACACAACTCAAGGTTCCTTGCAAGGGCCAGGGGCCATCAGACTTGTGCATTTACATTGTCACCATTGATCAGATGGGTAGCACTTCTTATTCTTCTGACTGTTTTACCACAAGATGTGAAAACCGGACTAGCATCCGATGCAACTGTCAGGTTGCTCATGACAGCGGACCTCTCAATCTCAGATAGGAGAACTGGTCTAACATAATCTTGATATACATTGTATAAGTGAATCTCGTCTTTTGATAAGACAGCTGCTTTATCAAGCAAAGTAGTCCAAGTTGTGATTTACAGCAACATGTATAAATCTTGTTGGTCATGGCTTTCCAGCTATTTTATCTCAGTAACAGCATTATGAGTAAATAACAGATAATCTGTTGACACTGGTATAAGTCTATGTCTTTGGTGTGGAGGCAGGCCTCCACCTTGTCTCTGGGAGCCAATATGCATGTCTGTGTGGTGGCGGTTGACCCCGTCCCCCCTTTTGCCAATTCACCTGAACATATACACTAAATATTGGTTCTTGTGTGTTGGCCCCTTAATAGTGCTAAGGGGTGCTTAAGGGCCCAGCACATACGCTATATGTATATATAATCGATCATTGCATACACTGTAAATAAAGTCTGTCAGGGAGCAGTTCGCTCCTTGTCCAGTTTCAATTCTAATCTCAATGTCTTTGTGGTGATTCGGCAAGACATAGGCTCAGGGCATATTAATATAAGTATGATATCATGTGCATGCCATAAAAGCAATTTACAGTAGTATGTCCCAGTTCAACACATTTCCCTCCTGATAGTTGGGCACTTAATGCCACATTTGAGCAAATAGTTGATGGACAGCACTGTGAAATAGCAATATGAAAAGATAATACATGTACTAACATTTTAAGTGTTCTAGCCCTGGAACTTCAAACTTCTAGAACTTGATATATATATTACGTATTTTTCCAGGAAATTATGTAAGGGATGGTTGAAAATTTTCAAGAAAGTAAACAATGGACCCTTTTTCATTACCATCCTCCTCCTCTTCCCAGAAAGAGTACATTCTGGAATTTACAAATTATGTTCTCACAGTTCAGCTGAAAGTGTAACAATGGTAGAAGCAATGTCATGACTAGCCTAGCTTGCTTCCACTTCTGTTTCAAATGAAAACATATCAGCAACACTTATTGAGCTCTGAACAGAAGTGTCTCCACTGCTTTTTTTTCAGGTTACATTGGCAAATCCATAAATTGTTTGTGTAACTCAATCATAATTGTGTCACATTGTTGAAACTGTATAGCACCATGTGCTCCCTCCCCCATGGTAATGTTAAAAGGGTACAGCACCACGTACCCCTTCCCTGCTGTACTGTTAAAAGGGTACAACACCATGTGCCCCCCCCCATTGTACTGTTAAAAAGGGTACAGCAACACATACCCCTTCCCTGTTGTACTGTTAAAAGGGTACAACACCATGTGCCCCTCCCCCATTGTACTGTTAAAAGGGTATAGCACCATGCGGCCCTCTCCTCCATTGTACTGTTAAAAGGGTACAGCACTATGTACCCCCTCCCCCATTGTACTGTTAAAAGGGTACAGCACCATGTGGCCCTCTCCTCCACTGTACTGCTAAAAGGGTACAGCACCATGTACCCCCTCCCCTATTGTACTGTTAAAAGGGTACAACACCATGTACCCCCTCCCCTATCGTACTGTTAAAAGGGTACTACACCATGTGGCCCTCTCCCCTCTGTGTACCTTTGAAAGTGCACATGTTGGGATCACATGACTCCTCCATGTGCAACGTAGAAATTGTACAACAAAACATGCTCCTCACCCTTGTGTACTCTTCAAAGTGTACATGTGTAGAGCACCACACGCCTCCTCACCCTCAGTGTACACCACCTCATGCCCCCTCACCCTTACATATTTTTTTTCCATTCTCACAGTATAATGCTCTTAGTAGCAAACAGCAGAAAAGCTGTACTGCATTATATGAATGTATAAATATATACCCATATTGGCTTGAGAAAACACCTGCTCTACTGAGGTTCTAATTGTACTTTCTGCTAGCACATGTGGGTGACCGTTATACATTTATCATCTTCTCCTTCACAGATCAAAATATATATTTCTTCACGATATCAAGACCAACTACTTGTGCTGGACTTCTAAAGCAAAATGAAAGACCCTGGGATTGTTCCAAACATAAATTTGGGCAGTACAGTGAAAACTCATTATAATGACACCATCTGTCCCCTAAGAAATGTGTCTATTAAGTAAATATGTCTGATAAATAAATCAAACAACAAAGAAAATAAACTTTTTCCATGAAAATTTGTGTCATTATATTTGAATATGTCGGATACCTGAGTGTCATTTTTATGAGGTTTCACTGTACTTGATTTTTCTGCAAAGTTGCCCTAATCAGTGTTTACCTATTTGCCAACTGTTTCAGTGCAAGGTTGCTCACTGTTACTACAAAACTGACTTCTCATACCTTTCCATGGCACCTGTCAGAGTGTTTGAGTCTACCAAAGACCCTATATCGAAAAATCCTATGTTGAAAAGGACTGGGCACTTGCTGTCAACACCACCACACACGACCAACCCATTCCATTCCAATTGTTGGTTTCGGTTCAAGAAAAATGTAAACAATGTTTGAGAATATAAACATGGTTGGTGCTTTCTGGGGATGGAGTGGGTACTTATCATTCATTACTTTTTATTGCATTCCCAGCTTGCATCATTTCAAGCTATTTCAGACCTATGTAATTTTCATGTTAATTTATGTCAGCTGTGAAAAATTATCATCATCTTTTATCCAAGAATAGAATAGAATAGCATCGCTGTTAAGATTAAAAAGCCCGGTAAAAATCAAAATGACACAGCACTCACACATATGTACCTCCATTGAACCATTCTTTTTAACAATGTGGACTTGGATGAGTGGATATGTGTGTATCCTATTTCAGCTGGGCCAGCAGTGCCAAAGGTTGCAAGTTTGAGTCTCTTTAGTTCCGAACATAAAATATATTTTCGGCATTTCCTTAATGCTGGTGGATTTAAGTCCCCGATTCTGGAAATAATTGCTGACTCAGTATATATACTGCACAACTGTGTTGATATGGCACTCACACATAACTGCCTCCACTGAACCATTCTTTTTAAGAATGGGAATTTGGTCGAGTGGATATGTGCTTTTCCCATTTCAGCCAAGTGAGTGGTGCCAAAGGTTGCAAGTTCAAGTTTCGTTCATTCCAAACATAAAATATGATTATTTTGAGGAGCAGTGGTCAGAAAGTGTAGTTTTTAAGAATCTTCAAACTCAAACATATTCTTTCTTTGCTAAGAATAATCCACAAGTGGAGTTCACACATTTCCTGCATGCAGTCCTGTTTACAAACAAGCTCCTGCCATTGTTAGGGTGTGATTTTGTCACCGTATTCATGGCTTGTGTTAGATCGCATCAAAAAATTATAAAATGTATCAACATGATACCTGTAGATAACGTTGGCTGCAGCAAAATTCAGGCGTGCTATCTCCTATTAGTTTACGACTCCTTGGGTCTACAGAAAGTGTTTATTTCTTGTCAGAGGTCAGGTACATGTAATCAGCATATAACAAAGAATGAGTACAGTCAACATGCAATTGAGACAGCATACCAAGTCACTCATTTTGAGGAGGAGGAGGAGGAGGAGGAGGAGGAGGAGGAGGAGGAGGAGGAGGAGGAGGAGGAGGAGGAGGAGGAGGAGGAGGAGGAGGAGGAGGAGGAGGAGGAGGGACTTGCAGGTGGTGAAAATATCACCAATCTGCTTCACATGTACATGTACATTGGAACAGAATATACAACAGTATAATTTACTTTATTTTACTGACACCTTTCTGATAGTAACATTTAATAAATGTCATGGAACTCAGAAAAGCCAAGCGAATTGAAAGGCCCTGCAGACAGGTATACAAATAACAAAGCATTTAGACTCTTTAACCAGTATTCACCACCACATGGACTTGTAGCTAAACTTATCTGCCCACTCAACGAGCAAAACACAAGAATCCACTTGGTACAAAAAGCATCACAAATGCTCTGCTAACTTTGCCGGGCTGTTCACCTGCTTTTATACTTGAGTGTGGTGGGGGCTGGTCCACACAGTATCAGCTGTTTGTACACATCCATTCCAATCTCTGGCCCCACTTGTATACCATAACATACCCACATGTAACATCTACAGATTGCTAAAGCTGAGATCTTTTTTTGTTTTGTTTTTGTTTTTTGGTTTTGTTTTTTCTGGAGAAGGGTTTTTTTGTACTATCAATGGACCATGAGAGATACTGCTATGGTTCCAATACCCCAATATGCCTGTACATGTAAGTCCACATATCCTGTTGTAATGAGTCAATCCTTCTGCTGAGGCTTTTGAGAACAACACGCCTTCTTGAGAAAAAATCAGCAACTCTTCCAACCTTCCAGCCAGCACTGCCACATCCTAACTGGCTGTTTCCGGAGGTTCCGTGACCGACCACTAACCTTCAATGAAAGTGTTTCATTAATTTGTTGTCTTGTTGTAATTCTAACCCACAGGATTGGTCAGTCAGAGTCTGATACTGGTTGCATCAGTGCAACTCAAAATGACACTTGTGTCTCCACAAGACGTAGGTCTCCAAATTGGTAGTGGGTTTCAAACTTCCTTCAGGCTTACCTGTATTTCTCTATGGAGCCAATTGTAGTCGGCTTGGAAACTACGGTTTTTTGTCACAATAGGCTGAACCCAAAGTAGTAGTAGGAAGATGAGGCAAGAGTAGGTGAAAGTAGACACACAACATGCCAGAATGAAACTAAGGTTGAGTTTTGAGTTGTGGCATGTCACATGTAACTGATGCAGTCTCATGTGCCTGGAAAATGGGACTGAGATGTTTGTCTCAAAAAAAAAAAAAAAAAAAAAAAAAAAAAGACAGCTGTCTCATATCTCTACAGGGACACCTGATGCAAAGCAAAGAAATGGTGTTTTTGAAGAACTGATAATGCCAAAAAGCTGCCAATATGTAATTACATAATATTATATCTGTATCTACATAGTGCTTAGCATATTTATTCTGCTCTCTTATTTAAGTTATTATCATGTCTATGTCAACATAAAGGTGCATTTATATGATGAGTTACCATGTCTGTAGGACAAATAGGTCAGTATTGACCTTTAAGATTGTCAATAAAATGTTTACTTACTCTATTTGGAATCTCAAAGATCTATTAAGAGACCAATGCCTCATGTAACCCACCTTTGTTTCAGATATATTTTGCCAGAACTGGCTAAGCTCAGATCAGGGCTTATTGTCTCTAACAGAGCTGACTGAGGTTGGAATCAGTCTCGACTTACCTGCTGCAGTCACAGTCTTTCTGAGGCCAGTTTAGTTGTCTCATGGGGTAGTTCAAGCTAAATATCTCTGTGGCATTGAAAGGCAGAATGGACTGGCATCTCAAAGATGTTTAGAAGCTCTAATGTCTCAGGAGCAAGTTGAATCCACTGTCTCAGGGGAGTTGGTCAAGACTAGCATGTGGGTGAAATTACTTGAGACTGATGTCCCAGCGAAGTTCAATGGGGAATACATTTAACCCTTTCCCCCCTTGAATTAAGACTGAGTCAACAGTTTCGCTAAAGTGCCTTGAAAAGGTGGTCTGTGTGTGTACATTGTCTATATCTCCTATGGGTGATCATTTGGTTTGAGAAAACACAGTTTGTTCATCCACAAGGGCAATTTCTCCAGCCATGTTTCTGGTACTTTCAATATCATGGTCTGTGGTTTCTGGAATAGCTCTTCTTTCATTTTGCTCATATACCTAGTTCGCCAGAATATGTCATTGAAAGATAGAGTAAAAATTTATTGGAGTGCTCCCTTTGATTGAAAAGCTGCAAGTACACAGCAAATAGTCTCTGCTTTATCCATTTTCCAGGATGATGTCATTTTATTATTTATCTGGAATAATCAGACAAGGCTTACATTTGCAGTCGCCAGTTATAACTCACAAGACACAAGGAACAGCACACAGTCAGCCTTTAGTCTCACACAACAGCACACAGTCAGCCTTCATCCCACAGACCAGTGCACAGTGAGCCTTCAGTCCCACAGAACAGCACACAGTCAGCCTTCATCCCACAGACCAGTGCACAGTGAGCCTTCATCCCACAGACCAGTGCACAGTCAGCCTTCATCCCACAGACCAGTGCACAGTGAGCCTTCAGTCCCACAGAACAGCACACAGTCAGCCTTCATCCCGCAGACCAGTGCACAGTGAGCCTTCAGTCCCACAGAACAGCTCACAGTCAGCCTTCATCCCACAGACCAGTGCACAGTGAGCCTTCAGTCCCACAGAACAGCACACAGTCAGCCTTCATCCCACAGACCAGTGCACAGTGAGCCTTCAGTCCCACAGAACAGCACACATTGAGCCTTCATCCCACAGACCAGTGCACAGTGAGCCTTCAGTCACATGGAACAGTGCACTGTGAGCCTTCAGTGCCATGGAACAGTGCACAGTGAAACATTAGCGTCATGGAACAGTGCACAGGTAACCTTCAGCACACATTGGGTACAAGTATGACCCACTTATCTGTGTACTTTTTTGTCATAAATAGGTCATTTTTCCAACCTGAGCAGTGCATATGAATGAGACTGACTGGAAAACCCAGTAAAGGCAACTTTTGAAAAAAAAAAGAAAAGATGTTTGCAGCTGTTTAACATGTCAACAACTAGTTCATGTCACTTGGCATTTATACGCTCATAACTAACTGGTCTCTAGTAATGTAACCCTGAAGTAGGATCTGTGTTACATTTAACACCAATATTACATACAATCTACTGAGTGCAATGCAACCAAAATGAACTGTACAACATTACCAGTGTCAGAATTAAATGGCTCAACATCATTTACTGTGGACTCCGTCTCACATGGACTCGTGTCTTTCATCCTTGTGGCGACCACTCTACTCATAATCATTAACAACATCATCATCTTGGTCGTCATTTATGTTACACCAACCCTCCACACGACCAATGCCATCTTTATGGTGACACTCGCAATAACTGATCTCTTTGTTTCTATTGAAACAGTTTTTAAATCGATAGATGTACTTGGAAAAAGAGAGAGGATGAACAAGATGCAATACAACACCGTTGTGCTTGTCAGCTGTCTGTCAGTCTCCAACACAATATATCTGCTGGCCATCATGAGTGTAGACCGCTTTCTGTACATCACCAGGCCTTTACGATACCCAGTCATTATGACAAACAAACGTGCTTTAGCAGCAGTGTTTGCATCATTCATCTTCAGTCTGGCTTTTTATGTGCCTTATCTGGCCGACAACCTTCAATATAAATGCCCGCCTAACTTGTGGAATGGGTGTAAATGCAACATGCAAGACTTGTATACATTCTTTCGAACAACTCTTGTGCCTCTCCCAGCTGTTGTGACCATCCTGGTATGTTATTGTAAGATCTACAGGATTACTGAGGCACAAATTCAAAAGGAAATAAAGGCAAACAGTGAGGTCACGACAGAAGACAACACTGTTCAAGGACAAAGTGATGACAACAAAACAAGTACGAGAGTCATTTATTCAATCAGACCACAGCAACAAACACAGCATCACATCCGCCCTAAACTTACGAGTTCAACATTGCAGGGAAACAAAAAAGCATTGGGACACACTGGGAAAACACTCGGACGTGCAAAAGAGATACCCACTGTATCTGGGACACTACCAGAAAATAATACAAGAGATCACCCACAACGTAAACAAAAAGGGAACATCAAACAAGGCAAAAAAATCGAGACAAGCCACACACATAAGCTCAAGTCTGCCCGGTGTAAGGCAATCAGGATGCTTTTACTCTTGATTGGATTTTACTTTGTAGTGTGGACACCGTACACCATAGTGTATTCCCTGTATAGTTTAGGTAACAGCTGTTTGAGCATCCCCTTACCAGCCATTTATGTATGCAGGTGGTTTTTATTGAGTAACAGTTACATGAACTTATTCATATATCTGGCCACAAATAAGCTGTTTAAGAAGGGCTTTAAATATATTTTTTGTGTAAACTGTGTCAGAAAAATGCGTATTTACCCTTTACATTTTCCATAAAGGTAACTCTCCTGACTCACTGCACTTCAAGGGCTGATTTTCTTCATGTACATCTATGATTTGCAATAGAACAACCAGGCAGGTGTTGACGAGAGACACCTGATGTGCTAAATAAGGAAAGCGCAAGAAGACAAGGTTCCTATATCCATCCTGTCTAGGGCACTTCAGTAAGGAGAGTTGTACGCATTCCCATTACTTTCCATCGTAATTTCCAAATTCATAATTTAAAAGCAAATGCATACAGAAGCACTCTATTTTTCATGATATATTCAGATGTGTAACTTAAATGATTCTGAAATTGTATTTCATGAGCCTCAAAAGTATTCATTTTATTCAAGGTTACTTTAACATACAATCCATGCTTTTTATTTTTTTTGTGTGCATGTATCAATGTGGCTGCTGTAAAATCTGTTTTTCTTTTTTCTTTTCTCTGTGCACTACTTGACAATTCATGCTACAGCTGCCCTCATGACAGCTTAACACTTTCCTGCTTAAACTGACAAAAACCGACTGGTAGTCAAATGTTGTCTGCTTCCGTGTTTTTAACTTACTTCAACAGTGATGAAAAACAATTTGACTGAGAATTGTAGACGTGACCTATCAAGATCACATGCCCCAGGTCAACAGCTTTCCTTGGCATGGATTGGGCAGTTAGTGTGCAACCCATGCCAAGGAAAGCTGTTGACTTAGTCTTAACTCAAGGGGAAAAGGGTTGAATATGGCTTCACTGGCAATTAAAAACAGTGATTGAGACATCTGCTACTTCAATAAGCAATCTGTTAATAATGAAGTTATCTTCAATGAGCAGTAGCATGTGTGCTTGTGGGCCAGTCAACACTTTCTTTCATTTTCACAAGTGTAAAAGGTGTATATTTGCTGGGGGAAATATATAAAATGTATGTAGTCTCTAAAAGGTGTATAAACACTGACGAACATGTGGGACAAAATCCACATTTGCCTGGTGCAACAGTTTGGAGATAGGGCAGATGGAAGATAAAGAAGTCTTCTGAGATACTTGTGAAAAGGCTGACAATGTGCCCTGCCTGTCAGGTGCACTCAACATTTTGAGGAAACTTTTGCCTAAGTGTAATTTACATGTTGTCAACAGAGATTTATTTTCAAGCATACTATCAAAGTGTACATATGTATGTACACTATACATATGTATCAATAAAGCCCAATGTACCATACACGATCAATGCCCTTCTTCATTCATATCATTACAGTAGTCCCTCCTTTGAAAGACTACTCCTTTGGGAGACCACCTCCTTTGAGAGACCACAATTATCAGGTCTCTTTGTAGTACTTTTCATGTTATTTATACCTCCTTTGATGGACCACCTGCTTATGTGACCGCCTTTTGGGTGGCACTAGGGACGGTCTCTCAAAGGAGGGACTACTGTACTCTACAACAACAAAATTCATTGGTAGCCAAACAATGAAACTTCCCTTCCTGTGCCACTGTTCCTTTATCATACCTTGCAAGTCCTGCAGGTCACAAAGATCCTAATTGACAATTATTCCTAGTTTACAGACATAAAAGTGAGAGGTCATACAAGGTCAACACATTGGAAGCTGTCAGTCTCAACACAGTTGGTTGAGGGTTCCACGTTTATCCCAATGTATGTGTATATTACATGAAAAGCTTCCATAAATTTGAATCAGCAATAATTCCAGGGTCATAATGTGAGATAAAGTAGATGCATCCCTACTTCAGCAAGGTTCAAAGTTCATCAGATCCAGCTAGGAAGATTATTAATCTACTGGTAATATCTTACTTCTTTTCTCTTTTACGGCTATCACAAAACACTTGAATAGTCTAATCTAAAACACCTTACACCATCTAATGGCATTTGGCACACAGGTTAAACTACAAGTAAATCATGCACATACTTTATGTCTTATGCTTTGTCCATGTATATCTGACACATTTTATTCAAACTTTAACCCTATCTACTCAAGCCATTAACCAGTAACAAATTTTACTGATACACCCCATTCAACAACAAACCAGAAAAAAAAAAACAAAAAAAAAACAAAACAACAACATATGTTTAAGATCATTCAGAACGGACACATGTTTAAGATCCTCCAGCAGGTGCTTACCTTTAAGACATTGGAGCAGGTACTGGGAGCATTCAGCAGTAGTATGTAGTCCTCAGACACAGCCTCAATTCTCTTTTCACACAGCAGTTCTCCAAATGCCTGAGCAGCCTTAAATGAGATAATACCTTCACATTAACTGGACAATGAACATGGACTGGTCAAACAAATTTTATATATTGACTTTCTCTCCTTTTTTTTTTTTAAACTGAAGTAAACATTATTTTAATTTTTCCCTCACATTTCATTGGAAAGTATTTAAAGCAAGAAAAAATAATAGAAAACAGAATAAACAACAATAAAAAGTCCCGTCAAATAATTGTTTGAAGAATGAAAATAATTACTTACCTGGGGCTGTAAAATGACACAGTAGTCAATGACAAACTCAGTTATGGTAACATTTTTTGTTTTTGTTTTTGTGAGTTTGTTATGTTTCCTTTTTTTTCTGAGTGTGTGTATACATGTATGCATGTGTGTGTGTGTGTGTGTGTGTGTGTGTGTGTGTGTGTGTGTGTGTGTGTGTGTGTGTGTGTGTGTGTGTTTGTTTTTTTTCAGCAAACCCTGGTAAGAGAGAGATTGTGCCCATATCTTTACCCACTAGTTCTGCATGCAAAAAGGAGTGCACTGACCTTTCGTTTGCCCTGGACTCCATTGATATGGTGAGTGGGTAGGTGTGTGACAGCGGCCAGACACGCTGCAGACAGACAGATCAAATCCTCCAGGCGCTGTTTAGCTAACTCCTCCTTGGCTTCCTCTGCCTCCACCTCTACCAACTCTGAGAAGGGACCAGTCATTTTTTGGTCATTTTCACACAGGATTAGTTTTTTTTTTTTTCATAATATGAGACTTGCACATTACTTTCCTGCCAAAATACCCCCACCCTCTGGGTCCTAGCTATATCAAGCTCAATGGCTGTTTGACAAACATAACTCTGACTTTTTAAACAGCAAACTCTGTTGAAGTTGCTAGTTTGTAAACAAAAGCATATTTTGTCATGTTTGATACAGTTCTCTTTGTGTACTTATGGGTAACTTCCTTGTGAAATGATAAAGGCTAACAGCAGAAGTGAAGCCAACATGAACGTGCAGAATTTTAGCTGGTATGAAAAGAGCATTCTGATCTTATTCTCTTTGGACTTTCCTACAGGGTGTACCACAGCAATAACGCCTGAGGTCTGGGGCCCCAATCCCAATAGCAGCAAAGAAAACAATTTTCTTGTAAAATGTGTGATTACATACGGTGCTTAACCCTTTCCCCCTTAAACCGGCCAAAACTAGCTGGTGGTCCAATGTCGTCTGCTTCAGCGTTTTCAACTGATTTCAACAGCAATGAAAAACAACTTGACTGAGAATTGAAGATGAGACTGGTCAAGGCAACATGACCCAGGTCAAAAGCTTTCCTCGGCATGGGTTGGGCACTTAGAGCCCTACCCATGCTGAGGAAAGCTGTTGACTCAGTGTTAATTCAAGGGGGAAAGGGTTAAACAGAAGAACCAGCTGTGCAGTCACAGGAAACAGCAGCAGGTAAAAGTGATCAGAAACTCTATGAAACGGGACTTCACATTAATGACAGACAATATAGAAGTAGTATTTCTTGGTCATCACATGGCACGCCAATAGAGAGACCCAAGAGACCTTTGTACTAGGGCAATATCACCTGTACCAGTGTAGTGGAACCAACCCCTCCACACCCCTCATACCCCCTTCAGATAAAGCCACACATACCCTCCAGTCTCCTTAGAGCCAGCTGGTCAGGGGTGCTACAGACCAGCAGTGCCTCCAGGCTCTCCTTATATCTTGCCAGGCTGCCAAAGAACTGGTCTGGTAAATCTGTGTGCTCTGATCTCTCCATTGTTTCACACAGGAAAATGAGACACTACAACACACATCATGGCATAATCTTTAACTCATTCCACCCTGATAGAAGACTGAGTCAACAGCTTTCCTTGGCGCGCTCTGGGCATATTGTGCCCAGAGCGCGCCAAGGAAAGCTGTTGACCATGGGCATATAATTTGGAATTATCTTTCGTGCAAGTTTCATCCAAAATTTTGAAAAATAATCCCTAAATTAGTAGAAATATAATCAGCAGACAACATTTAAATATTAGCGGGAAAAAGCGTCATTAGGGTGGAATGAGTTAAACATCCTGGTATTCCTTGTGTCCCACTGATGCAGAATTATGACTTTTAAGTTTCACACTGGAGAAGAGATTCTAACTTCAGCACTGGAGAAAGAAATTAATGCTTGGTCCTTTGTGGTGTGCAGGGAAGAAGTCCAGTTATGGATAAGGTTTAATCTTCAACATTTGAGAAAGACGTTGATGCTAACAATGACATGCACTTTGTGGTGTAGCATTGATCTTCTGATAAACAGACATGTCAGATGCAATTCAAAATATTTGCTGACTTAAGTCATACATTGGCAAAACATAAGTGGATGTACTAAGTAATAGACTTGATACAATCAAATTTTGATTCAAAAACTTATTTCAAGTATAATGAATCATTCTTTTATCATATCTCTGAAGCAACTAATCCTTTCCACCTTGAACTGGTCAAAACCAGCTTGTGGTCAAATGTCATATGCTTCAGTGTTTTCAACTAATTTCAACAGTAATGAAAAACAATTTGACTGAGAATTTTAGAAGAGAATTAAAAAGATAACACGCCCCAGCTCTACAGATTTCCTTGGCATGGGTTGGGCACTAAGTGCCCAATGCATGCCAAGGAAAGCTGCTAACTCAGACTTAACTAAAAGGAGAAAGGGTTAAAATTGAGCCCATGATTATGATAACCTTACACCTGTAGTGATAAAAGAGTACTGCAAATTCAATTAATTTTGCCATTATTGCAATTATGCTTATTGCACAACTGTCAAAAAGTAGTGCAAATAAGACACAATAATATAGCATTTCAACATAGGTTTAAAGGGAATCATGTCCACAACAGTGAAATTAAAGCTTCAGTTTAATGCTCAAAATACAAAACTGTGAAAAAACTGCATATGAAAATAAGCATATTTGAATATTAGAAAATTCCTACTCGATTAATTTAAATTTGGCTCTCACATAATTTCAACATTTTTTCCTAGTCCATACCCATTAATCTGGTGTTACATATATCAATTACAGAAATATTTCAGTACATTGTATTTACATTGCAGTTGCATGCCACTTGTTTAACCTGTTCAAATCTCAAGGTGTCACTGATCAATGTTTTTTTCTAGAATAATGCCATTTAAATCCTTTTCACACAGAACAGTATTCTCTTGGCACTTACCATGAGTGACTGTTCCCGCAGACGAAGATCCCCATCTAACTTTTGTGATATCAGTTTGGGGAGTAACTCCACAAACTTATAACAAGTCTCTTGGTAGGTCTTGAAGCTGAAAGAAAACAGTGATTACTATATCAAGGGAGCTGAATGGACGTTCCTTCCACACAACATAAGAACCGGTACATGGCTGCTTGATTTACCATAAAGCAATGTCTTTCTAAAACCTGGGGTGCACCATTATAATGCCATCTGGAAAGTAAATGCCACTCAACACACAGAAAATCCAAAATCGACTGGCTGAAACATTGACGTTACATGTCATGAGATTTTCACATTTTATGATTTTATCTGGAAAACAAATGTTACTTAATACACATAAAAATTCATAATTAACTGCCCAAAACACAGTAACATTGAGGTTGTATGTTATGGGATTTTCAAGCTTTATAGTCCTACATGGAAAGCAAATGTTACTTAATCCACAATCAAATGGCTGAAACATGGTAACAATGAGGTTCTATGTTGTGGAATTTTCAAGTTACAAGAATTTTTTAGCAAAAAACAGGAGAATTGCACAAAGAGTGATCCTAACAATATCCTAGTTGGAAGACACATCATGGATTCTCTTTCTCACACCCTTCAACTTTTCATTGAATCAACTTCAGATTTCAATTATACTGGATATTGGGCAGCAGTCAATATTAATTGCAGTTTTAATTTATACTCATCAGTTAGTGACATTACAGACCACAAATTGCCTGCATGTCACTGCTGACAATTTTTAACACACAATATCCCAAACAGTATCTGTGATAATGGGATAAATTTTGGGCATGTAAGAAAATAAATTCTCACACCTAAGCAATTTTGACTGATCAGTGCCAATTTCCTTGAATGTCAAGGTCAACATGGTTACCTGGAATTTTCTTCCTTTTAGAGTGAGTAGTCACAGAAGATTTTGATAGTAAATGTACACTGTATGGCACAAAACATATTTATGCTGCTATACACACCACTGCCCCAATACATCTCTTAAGATGACCACAGGTCATCAGGGTATAATGAGTGTCACAGCTGTGACACCCAGGTATACCCACAGTACATTGCAAACAGGGTTAGACATGACAAGAGTGTCAGTTAAGGCCGTTGTCACGTCACGCGTGCAAGACCGTACACGTGAAACATACACCTGGACCCTGGTTACGTGTATGTTACACACAACTATATGAAGCATGTACGCACGGCCGTTACACCAGCCTCTGATAAGACAGCAGTGTCGAAACCGGTCAGGTGTTTTTTTCAGGAGGACAACAGTCATTTTTGGCCTTGCCCTCATCAAATTTGCACAAAACATATTTACCTTTCTTCCTCTAGATTTTCTGCCCATCCAATCTCTGATGCCAGGTAGGCATGTGTGGTTGCTACCAGGTCTATCAGTATCTGTTGTCCCCATGGTTGCTGTAACCATGGCAATAAGAAGATATATTCACTAGGTGTCACTATTGTATGTCCCATTTAATCCTCACGTGGGAAGTAAGATTGGGTCTTCAGGCCATGCAAGTTACATTGTGAGATTCTATGGTACATTTTGAACAAAATTGGAGAGGCTGTGCGTTTTTGACTGTACATTGTCTCCACTATTTGAGTAAACAAAATCAAGTATTACATAACAATACATAGTCCCCCACCAGAGAACTGATAGCAAGGTTGACTGTATTAGTATGGTCAAGGTCAGGGTAACCCAATTTTGGTGCATGACACATCCTTACCCTATAAAGTATCCACCCACCAAAATTTGGTCCCCGTAGGAGTGATGGCATACGAAGTATGGCCCAGAAAAGCTAAAACTTTAAGGAGGATCAAAGGTCACAGTCACCCAATTTTGGTGGGCAACACACCTATGAAGTGTCCACACACCAAATTTGGTAGTTGTAGGTGTTATGGTATGCTAAATCTTTAAGGGGGTCAAAGTTCAAAGTCATAGTGACCCAATTTTGGTGTGCAACACAACCCTACCCCATAAAGTATTCAACCACCTAATTTGGCAGCTATAGGTGTGATGGTATACAAAATATGGCCCAGACAAGCTAAAACTTAAAGGGCATCAAAGGTCACAGTGACCCAATTTTGCTGTGTGACACACCCCTATCCTATGAAGTGTTCACACACCAACTTTGGTAGCTATCGATGTTATGGTATAGGAAATACAGCATGGACAAGCTAAATCTTTATGGGGGGTCAAAGGTAAAGGTCACAGTGATCTAATCTTGGTGTGTGACCAACCCTTATCCGTGTCCACACTCCAAATTTGGTAGCTGTAGGTGTTATGGTATAGGAAATATAGCCTGGACAAGCTAATCTTTATGGGGGGGGGGAGGGAGGGTCAAAGGTCAAGGTCACAGTGACCTAATTTTAGTGCATGACACACCCCTACCCCATGAAGTATCCACTCACCAAATTTTGTAGGTAAAATGGACGGAAGGACATGGTGCAAATCTATAGTTCCTGGTGGGGAATTAAATAAGACCTATATATAACAGACTGGAATAAAACTAGAGGCACTTCAACACAAAGCAGTGACTGATGGATTACGCAAAGCAAGGCATGTTTGAATGTACTGTAACTTGACTTATGTTACACAGCAAAATGACAACTGAAGAATGTCTGAATTAAGCCACCACGTGAGGGCCGAGTTGCTTTTTTAAGACTCACAGGAAAGAGTTACCGTCTTGCATGGATATGACTGGGATGGATTCCACAAAAATCATTGGGAACGTAAAATGTTACCTCCCACCCCCTTTCTTCAATGGCCTCACCTCCTTGACCTTGGATGCATCCAGAATGCTGGCAAGGAGTTTGAGTGGCTGTGATGGCACCTCTATGGCTTTCACAAATTGTGAAACAATGCTGGCTTCACTGTTTGAAAAAAAATACAAAAACAAGAACAAAAGTGAAAAAAAAAAAAAATACAACTAAATCTAAAATGACATATATTTTAACTCATTCCACCCTGATAGAACTCCCAAGTCAACAGCTTTCTTTGGCATGTTTTAGGCACATTGCGCCTAGAGCGAACCAAGGAAAGCTGTTGACCATGGGCATATAATTTGAAATGATCTTCCATGCAAGTTTCATCCAAAATTCTGGAAAATAATCCCTAAATTAGTAAAATACAACTAGCAAATGACATTTAGATATTGGCGGGAAAAAGCGTCATTAGGGTGGAATGAGTTAAAACAATAAGTAAAACAGATTGGTTTGATACTGATATCTCTATCAGTTTCAATGTAACAGATACAACTAACAAAGTGTGCATTGTATGACCCTGAATCCTATCTTTAACCCATTCACAAAGTGTGCACTGTATGACCCTGAATCCTATCTTTAACCCATTCACAAAGTGTGCACTGTATGACCGTGAATCCTATCTTTAACCCATTCACAAAGTGTGCACTGTATGACCCTGAATCCTATCTTTAACCCATTCCTGCTTATAGCACGACCGAGTCAATAGCTCTCCTTGGCACGCGTTGGGCGCATTACGCCCAGCATGTGCCAAAGAAATCTTTTGATCAGGGGCATGCCACCATGAATGGTGTTACACACAAATCTCAGCAAAAATGTTTTCTAGTGATAAGATCTTTAAGTATAAATGTTAAGAGAGACAACAATTCACATCTGTGAACTTTCGGGTGATTTGAGTCGATGTGGGTTAACATTTATCCCAGGTTCGCATCAGTATGACCCCAATACATAACTAGATGCCAGCTATTGCTTCTTTTACACAGTATCTGATCCTTCAATTGTTGCACTTCCATATCTGGTGAATGAGCCAACTGCTGGTAGTCTCGAGCATCACTTCCTTTTAATGTGTCTACATGCTGTCACTTCAATGGTGTAAACTTTAATTTACAGCATTCACTGACAACATTAATCACCCCCAGCTGTGCTTTCATGTCAAATATACTTGTTGTAGACCAAGAGGCCTAGTAACAGTGGATTTGCTCATAGCCTCCAAGCTGGCCTATGTTAAAAGTGGGAGATTTCCCTGATGCAGATACAAAAAAGCAGGAGGGCAAGTTCCAAAGGGGCAAAGCATAGCTGGAGTGTCTGGGGGCATGCTCCCCCAGGAAGAATATGAAATTTGCACCTTCATTTCCCATATTTTGAACCATTTTAGACACCATCATAGACATATTTTGTGCACATATAGTACACCAACATGGCAAAATTGTACAACTTTACAGCCACCGATGGAATAATGCAACTTTTTTTTCAATTTTTACATAAAGCGGGAGACATTTTATAAAAAAAAAGAGGGAATGTGGGAGACCTTGTAAAAAGTAAGAAAAAGCAGGAGATCTGCTGAGGCGGGAGACTTGGAGGCTCTGTTAGCTGGATTTTCAAAACATTGATGTTTGGTCTGATACATGCCAAGAATGATCACTGTGCCATTTCAGAAGTGTGGCATATTAATTAAACCATCTTTGAAATCAAACTGCCATTGCAATGCAGAAATTATTCTAAGTGCAATTCACTGCAGTATCTACACACAAAGGTACAATTAAATCACCTTCATTCTGTCCTTTAGGACAATTCCTCATCTTGACATCATATATATCTTCACAGAAGACAGCCGCAAGTTCTGTTTGGTGGATGGTTTACTCCACTGGTAGTATCATTCCATATCCACCAAACAGAACTTACTTATCTCATCTGTGAAGAGGTATACAGTCCCTCAAGCAAGATTCTCTATGTACAAATGGCAGAAATATTCTGACATCATCTGGGAGATATTGATAAAGAAGTGGCATTAATAACATGTTTCATGGCCTCACAGAAAATTATGTGAAAATGTTCACGTCATGACAACATCCTTGTTAGTACATGTCATGCTTACCATTTAACAGTGATGAGATTTGTGATCACACGCAGCACTGGCCTTAGGCGGGAGGCTCCCTCTAGCACCGCATCCAGTACCTGTGCGGAACTGCTCTGTAGTCGGCCCTTCAGCTTGGCCCTGAATGCCTTGTCCTTCATCAGCTTAATGGCTGTCTCTGGGTCACTCTCAGGGTCTGAGGCCTCAACCAATGCCTGCCACTCGTCATCACTGTCTGCCTCCTTGTAATTATACAAACACACCATTTCTCTTCTTGAGAAAAAAATAGACATACCTTCAACACATGCGTTGAGTGAAGGGTCATCTTGGCATGCTAGATAAGCATACGTGTACTGCCAAATTTGAGCAAAATACATTGGATCATTCTGGAGATATTGCAGTAAGGAGCCCTTACGAGCATGTAATTAGGCTGCCATTTGCTCAAATTATGTCATGGTAACACCAAAATCTAATCAGTTCATCTTGCCACGTAAGGTCAGCACATTGCCCAATTTGATCAAAATACATGATGGCATTCTGTAGATATCGCAGTAACGAGAATGTGCACATCTGGCCGGACATCCCAATGGATGGAAGGACAACCAGAAAACAGAAAGGGTCCCCCCGGTAGGGAGTACCCTTAACTAAAAAATGTTCAGCCAGTCAATAAATCAAGTTTCCCTTTTTTTTTGGTGTAACTAGGATGCAAAGAAAATTTTTACCCACCACATTTAGTCCTCAATTTTGCCTAATTTGATGCAGTATTTTCCAGCTACCTTTGGCTGGTTTTACAGGTAAATGTTTTAAAATGGACAACCTGTGCATGGTAGTCAAATGTTGTCTGTGTTTAGGTTACTTTAATTTCAACAAACAGTTTCAATGAAAATCATAGATGAGACCTATTTAGATAGCTTATCTTATGTCAACAGCATTCCTTGGTAGGGGTACTCTGTACCTAACCTGTCCCCATGATAGCTGCTGACTGAAATCTGAATCCGGAAGAAAAGGATTCTCTATAGCAAACCTGCTCCCCTTTCACATTGCTTTTTTTAATGTTATTTTATTTTGTTCTCTCTCTTTTTTAAATTTCTGAACAATTTGCTGTGAAAAATTCTCCAAAAATAACAATAAAATTTATATGCAAGTACCTCATAGCAAGTGAAGAATTATATAAAATATTAACTTCTTTACTGAGAATGGGAACAGTCCTCACTTCTTTGTTGACACAAGGCACAAGTATTTTATTGCTTTCCATGTGAAATCAATTTTGCATTTCATCTTTCAGGAAATGAACAAGTACTTGTTTCTTTTGTCAATGAAAAGGGTACTGGTATTCAGTGACTTCTTTACCCAAGAAAAAGCAACGTACCCACCTCTTCATGCAGAAGAAAAGATATATATATATATATATACATGTACTCATTTCTTAATTGCAGAACAGGATTACATGTACATGTACCACTATATTCGTCATCAAAGAAAAGGACACAATTCCTCATTCTTCATGAACAAAGGGTCAAATACTCACATCTTCATTAAGCTTGACATTTTCAATGTTCTTTTTCTTCTTCTCTGGAACCTGCTTAATCACCTTGCGAGGCTCTACTTCCACTACAGGGTACTCCTGTGAGTAGTCTCGGCTGATGCGGTCAGGACGCGGTGTTGGTTGGACCTCCACAAAAAATAAGAAAAAAACTATTAAATGTACATAAGACTTTATTTACAAGTCCATTTTTTTGTTTTTTTGGAAAGATTGTTTCAAAAAGGCTGGAAATCATGTGATTTTCTGCAAAAGTATAATGTCAAAATGACAGACACAAGAGGTCTTCGGAAGGCAACATGTCTGTTGACCAACTGTTTTTCAAAATAAAATATACTTAAACCAAAATGACCGATTTGATGTAAAGGTGGATGTTTGTGAATGAGGGGGCTGTGTATCATAATCACAACTGTATTTAACCTTTCCCACTCAAGTCGCCCAAATATGCTCAGATGTAAATTGGCATCTGTTTATGTTTTCACTGAAATGTTCTGCTAAGAGAAGACATTTTTGGTGAGAATTGTAGGTTAAAGACCTATCATGACACTATGCCCAGGTCAACAGCTTTGTTTGGCATGGGTTAGGCACAATGTATCTAACCCAGGTCAAAGAAGTCTAACCAGGAAATAGTAAACAAATGACAAAAATGTGTGATCTTTCACGAAAATATTTGACCCAAAAAATAAAGGCTATCACCAACTACAGCAAACAGATCTTACATCATCTGGCATGTGAAAACCACTGAAGTACATGTAGCCAGTTTTATGTGTGTACCCCATATACAGCATACTGTGTCACAGGTCACATTAGTTGAAACTTGTTTCTTACGGATGCTTCACTCAGGAATAAGTAGCGTTCCATAATTTGTTGAATCAATCAAAATGATTGGATACAAAATCTTAAGTTATGCAGCCTTTTTCCTGTGAGGAACTCTGCTTTACTATTTGACACATGTGGAATAAATTTTAAAATATCTGACATACATTGAATGGAGCAGCAGTTGTCATTATAATGTGTATTAAGAGTCCTGAGTGTCATGAAAAGAAAAACAAAGACTCGAGACTAAGAAAGGATTTTCATACTTCAGTTGGTTTCTTCATTTGTATAAACTCTCAAACTGGCCTTGTAAACATGACATAATATCTCTGTCTCAGCTGACTGCTGAAATGAAGCACCATGCTACCCCTGCACCCACTTTGGTCTTTCCACCTCTTTGTAGGATATGCTAATGACTTTGACCTTTTAAGGTCAATGGTGCCTTACAAAAAGTGCATGGCTACAAATTATTATTAAAAATGCACGAAATTGACCAACATTAAGGCCAGATGAAAGTCTTCAAATAGTCAAATAACCTTGACCTTTGACCTTTAGAAATCAAATGTAAAAATGTGCATTGTTGCAAGTCCTATATTTTGAATCCAACATGATTACACTACGATGAAATCTGACCATGTTATACAAGGATGAAAATCTTCAAATGGCAAACGACCTTGAACTTAAACCTTTCCAGGTAATCTGTACCTATTCATAGCTTGGCCTTGAATTGGGCTATGCAACAAACTCAACATCTTGCAAATCCATTAATAACTTTTTGAATTACAAGGAATATTTCAAAGGCAAAATATGTTTTCCATAAGTAGACCAAGATACCTGCCGGCAAAAATTAAGCCAAGGTTACAAGTTTAATACACAGCATAAAAGTATATAACAGATCTTGTCAAAGCATTGCCTAATATTTGTCCAGGAGTCATTGGCAAGCTCAGAATTATGACCTTCTATTTATAAAAAAAGAAACAAAAACAAAAAAAGTGACTGAAAAAGTCCTGGAGTCATGGGCTTAAAAATATAGGTCAAGGTAACAAATCAAGTATCAGGTGCAAAAAAAAAAAAATCAAACAAACAAACAAACCAGATCAAACATGTGTAATCCTGCCAGAATGATGACTGGGAAGCCATAGCCATCTCTGAAATTTCACAAATACAGAAATTTTGAGGGGAAAAAGGCATTATTATTTCAAATGGCCACATGACCTTGACCTTCAACCTTGACGGTGTAAGTAAATTTGCAGAAATAAACTACACAGAGGTAATAAGTCTCCCGCCCCCTGGAGGCAGGCTGAATAGATGCTTTAAAAAGTGAAAGGTGAAAACAAATGCACATGTAGTGAGCGTACTGAACATTGTTTTCAGTGAAAAGCCATCTCACTTAATGTGCTGAAGTACAGTTAAGAAGCAAGTATTTTCATGAAGAAAACTGACTATGAATTATCACATGCATGAAAGGAAATTCTTTTCTATTCCACAGCACAATTTTGCTGTGACACCAACAAGAAAAATTCAGTGTTTCAAGGATGTTTCAGATTATTGAGTTGTGATTTGCCATACAAAGCAGATTAATGAATGCAAATTATGTGTGGCAAAGTTGAATTAAAATAAAAAAACAATGGTTGTGTTGTACGATTTTCATGTGGAGCAACTTTCAATCAAAATGGATGCTCTTAACATGATATTTCCTCATTTTGAGCACATTTTCCCAGACAATTACTATGGTGTGGAGAAGTGTTTTACTCATTCCATACCAGTCCCTGATATTTCCGTATATTTACCTAGATTTAAAACGATAATTGCATGTTTAAATTCTTCAAGAAAAGAGCTTTCATTCAAGTACCAACATGCCTATAGTCCTAGGTCAGTGGTTGTGGCACTGCCTGGCAAGTCATGCAGTAGCTGCCGCAAGGGCAGCTGCAGCATGACTTGCCACGCAGTGCCAGAACCACTGACCAAGGCCCGTGATCATAGTATGGAATGAGTTAATTTGCTCAAGAATATCTGCTGTGGTGTCTTCATGGTGAAAGCACAATATTTCATTAAGCCATCATTGTACCTACCTCAAGCTAGTTGGATGCAAAAGATAAGCAATAAAATTTTACATATGGGTAGAAAGTATTAACTATCAACTCATACCATGCACTAAATTGATGAAAGGGTTAATTGCCAGTTCTTGTGTTGCCTGGCAGGTCATGCCCCATCTGCCCTTGCAGCAGCTGCACCATGAGTTGCCAGACAATGCAAAAAAGCACCAACTTTGTTCTAAGCATGTTGTTGCACAAGTTTAACCCTTTCCCCCTTAAACTGGCCATGAAATGTCGTCTGCTTCAATGTTTTTGACTGATTGCAACAGGAATGAACAACAATCTGAATGAAAATTGCAGATGCCACCTATCAAGATAACATGGCCCAGGTCAACAGCTTTCATTGGCATGGGTTAGGTATGTACAAGTAAAGCTGTTGACATGGCCTTACACTCAGTATTAATTCAAAGGAGAAAGGGTTAAACATTTAATTCCAATCTAATTTCAGAAAAATGCACAGAAAATTTATCACCAGTATGAAAAGAGAGGACTTCTATATTCCTTTACAACAACAAAGATTTGTTCCACTTCCACTTGGTCTAACTTTTATAGCTGAGAACAACAGATACGGGTAAAAAAACAGCCCATGCTAAATGGTCTCCAGTGGCTATATTCACAAAGAATTTGGATCTGACACCAAATTTAGGGTTAAATTTTATATCAATTTCTTTCATCTCAAATTACATAATCCTTGGTCCAATAGCGCTATTAACAATTACATTTGAATAACTCTCTGTTTTTACGGCTATTGCACAAAATATATGATCAACATTCTATGATCATGGTTTCATCTTAGTTTGATCCAGATTTAAAGATGAGGCAGTGGATCAAACTGAGAATAATTTAATAGAGAGAAATGTTAAACACAAAGTTCAAATTATACCTGAGGACATAGATTGCTTAATGCTGGAAATTTTGATCAAAAGTAAGGCTGAGTATTAGGTTGTTCATGGTCAAAAGCACATCAGTTGACTTTTGGATCAGATTCTTTGTGAATATGGTGATAGGACACCAAAATATGGAAGTTTTCTCCATTGTATCCATGCAACAGACAACATGGACTTGACAATAAAGATTAATCTCTGTCTGAATGAAACACCCAAAAGGGTTGACATGAAATTTTGCTTGGATTGACACAATTGATTATACTGGTCAGTTCTTCCACAAATGTTAATGCACACAGCTGGAATATAATATTTGATATTTGGCCCTGAGTTTTCTTCTCAAAATGTCAAAGTCATTAACAAGAACATATTTCTGATATACTTATCATCTATTAATTACGATACTGCTTTGATCTGAAGCTTTCTGGAATTCCCAAAAGAGGAAGTCAAGATTGTATGCATTCAGCTGAATTCACAACCAAATGCACAATATTCCTCCGCTAGAGGTGTGTACACCCACTGGATTGCAGGTTAAAATGACATTGAACAACAGATTACTTTTGTAATGATGTGACACAATTTAAATAAACCTTTCAGCTGTGCATATAAGATTTAACTTGTTTTTTTTTCTGTTTACCACAATGTTATAGTTATTAAGTTGCAAAATCACAGTGGAAATGATGGGATTACACAACCCTTATCCTGCTGATGGGAGTGAGGTCTTTTTACGAGGAATACGAATCTGAGAACTTAATGATAATTCAGACTAGTTTGACCTTAGTAGATTGACTTAAGACATGATTGTCTTAAGACATGATTGTCACTGAATCTTCATATGAAATATTCATCCTCAGGACCGAAATAAAGGCTTGAGGTAAGTGAAGAGTTAATTACTCACACAGTGTTTCTGCAGAAAGCCTTTTTAAAGCTTGAATCTTCATATGAAATATTCATCCTCAGGACCGAAATAAAGGCTTGAGGTAAGTGAAATTCAATGTGCAAGTTGACAAGGCAGTTGCCTTTGGACTTGTCAAAAGTGTTGTCTAGTTGTATGAAAATAAGTCACAATTTGGTTGATTAGAAATTTTTGCAGTTTGATGGACACATAGAATTTGTAACTTCCTTACAATGAAACCATCCCATTTGTATGACACCTTCATGTTTACCTTTCATTTAATCCATAATATTCAGTTGATTTTCCAGAGATGGTATTTTATTTATTTTTACAATCATTAAAGTTCATACTGATTTTAAAATATTCTATTTTGCTTATTAAAAAAAAAGCCAGCATGAGTAACATTACATAAAGTCTCCTAAGGACAATTCCTCCTACCCTATTCATCTTCATAAGCACACAGTGTGCTATAAAAACGTTTCAGTCTTGCCCATATCCTCAAGAGATAAAACGAGAATTTGAAGACAAAACAACCAGTAGTGGTGGTGGGGGGGGGGGGGACTTATTGGACCAAATCTACAATCTTGAATGTCTATGTTCCAAAAGATATAAAGGACATCAAGACCACATTTGTACCAATTGGAGGCAGCGAGAAGACACAAACACTTACACATGGTAACAGAGAGCCACAACCTAACAAAGGATTACAGCAACATTTCCCATGTCGTAGAAAGAACATTACAGAAGTGAAAAAGCAATTTTGTTCATGTAAAAGCCCCTTTACACAACCGTGAGAAACCACTAGAAAAGTACACACTGCAAGTGTATGACCCTTTTACACACTACATTGTACACACATATGACCCACTTACAGACCATGTGTATGACCTTCTTACAAACTACATGTGTATGACCCTTTTTCACACTACATGCATATGACCCTCTTACAGACTACATGTGTATGTCCCTTTTACACACTACCCTCTGGTTCATGTGTACATTTTTAAGCTCTGAACAGTGATTTTCATGTTATCATTATCAACACTGACTTGGGACATGCATACGAATGTACATGTACAAACAAACATAAACTAACATTTGTGTACGAATATAGTTATTATAATTGTTGCTACCAATATGTTAATCTTTTCTGATCTGTTAGAAGACTACTATTTCATTAGGATCTGTAATTATTCTATTGATATTAGAACTTTGAAGCTTCGCATATGAACATACAGTATAGAGGAACAAAAAGTGTATTTAAATTGAAGTATATTTTAATGACTACAAAGTTGTTTGTCAACATGTCCTAGTACAGTGTATTACAAACAGGTCATAAGCAACATATATAGCTCTCCTACCAGACCACACACATGACAAATGTACATGTACAATGTATATCTAACAAGGACGTCACATGAAAGCAACTTTCAGAGAAGTCGCCGGAAAAAGAGCTGATATAGATATTGAACAAAACTTGTGCATACCTCGTTCTGAAATTTGTGTTCAAAAAGAGAACCTTTTAATATTTTTGAAAGATCTTAGAAACGGGAGTGCTTCATACCTGAAATGTCGACTCACTAAATCATAGGTCACTCTGACCAAGCACGGTCCTTTTTGCTATTTTTTTTTCTGCTTAGGCCTAATTAAAAGTGTGTAAAAGGTTCAAATTTACACTCCCTGTACATTTAATAATGTGTATCAGTATATGTTTGCTGACACATAACTATTCTGTTAAAAAAAAAGCAACAAAATAAACAACCAGAAGTTTTACCTTTAAAATTAAACATACAGTACATGCTTTTTAGTATGTTCACTACATAAAATATTTTAACAATGCGTGTGGCAACATTTACAAAAGCCTCGAGTAATGGGTTTTCATCGAACAGGTAAGTTTAAACTTCACTGGATCTGATGGATAGTAAAAACCTCACTTGAGCAGATCAATTTTAAAATCTCACTTTCACAATCAAATTGTGTAACTATTCCAATTTCTGATGTCCTTTAATAAATCAGTCACAGCTACAAAGCAACTCCCTCTGGTGTCAAGAATCGGTTGCCATTTATATATGAAAGTCTGCTTGCAAACAGTTAACAGTGGGCCAGCACTTCATATCATTTTCCAAAATGTGACCAGTTTCTTAAGATGCTTTAATGTTTTTTTGGGATAGAAAAATTTTCCAAAGACAACATTCAAGTTGTGAGAAAATACAATAAAATTGTGTTGATGTCATTTTTTAAACACTGTTTTCTTTAATCTTTTCACAATGTGACTGCTTGCGTCAAAGCAAGATGCTGCTCTCTATCCATGTTGTTACAGGGTGCCATATTACCTACCTGGCTGACTCCAGTTTTCTCCCATTCTGCAGTATGTGGTCTATCAGGATGGATTGGCATCGGTTCCTTCTCTTCTTTACCCCATGCCTCTGTTCTACCCTTCTTCTGTAACCATAATGTGTCAACTACATAATACTGTGAATACATTTATTTTCACGGTTTTTACATTTTGGACTTTTCACCGAGACTTTAAATTCACTATTTTAGTTTTACTTCCAATCAATGTCATGTTAAAAACTTTTTTCATTGTGTTTTTAATTTCAAGGTTTTGGAGCATCAGCAAAATAAGGAACACAGCGAAATTAAACAAATTCACAATAGGCTCAGACCTTAATTTATTGACCTGAAAAAAAACACTTACTGTTAAAATAACTTTTATATGGCCTCAAATATAATTTCCAATTATGATTCATCAGTTATAAAAGACTGTTGGTCATTTTATGCATGTAAACACAACACCTTGTTTAACAAATCCACTTTCTTTGCTTTAATCTTTCTGCTATGGCCAATTAGTTTTTGGATAGTCATACATATAAGTACAACACCTTGTTTTACAAATCCACTCTGTCAAATTAACTAGCAAATTTTCACGAAAATGATTGTAAGATATCATATTTTTCTGCCACGGCCAATTAGTTTTGTGATTGTCATTGTACTTTATGTGCAAAAACCTGAGCAGTAAAGTATATGTGTAGATATCATCAGATGTTACAACATGAAATAGCATCAATATTTGAGAAATGTTTGAAACTACGACCCTCTGACAGATCTACATGTTAATTTTGAAAAGACACAGTGAAGAGTTTTCCCATGTTTTGATCATCTTGCATGGTTTTAATTTTTTGCAAGACAATGGTACCCCAGATTTACATGAAAAGTACATCAATTGGAAAAAATACATAATAAATCAGGCCACTTGGACAACTTAATCAATTTCTCTGTAGACTTCAACAATATGTTGTAAGCTGTTCAAAATCTAGGCCTAACAGTGTAGTTCTAGAAATTTTGGCAGTTTTGAATTTCATGCAAATTTGATTTTTGTTAAATCTAAAAAATATTTTACACATTTAGATTTTGCACATCAATGGAGAGCACAAAATTAGAATGTACAGAGAACAAGTGGGATCCCATGCTGTGTATTGGGCAACACACAGAAGGGCTTTTCTGCCTGTTTGCCTGGCCAACACAAACAGTACTTGGTACATGTAATCTTTTGCATATAAAATAAATCTACAGGCCATAATATATGCAGCCAGAGATGCACAAATGCAGTAATTACCATCTAAACATCCAAAGAATGGGTAAGTTTGTCTTGAATTTCTTTTTTTGTTTGCCACATAATCTGTGTACATTTAAATCAATTCTGTGCAGTGAAACTTTCTGGAACTACAGTATATGTGCCAATTAGACTGCAGCCCAAAGTGTTACCTTTTGGGCTTCCTTCTCTGCCTTCTCCCTGGCCTTAGTAAGTATCTTTGACGTGCCTGGAGGGTGTGCCTTTTCTTTTGTTTGTTTCTCTTTTTCCATGATGAGGGATGCACTTGGCAACTGTGTGAATGGACTGGGCAGCTTCTGGTCTTCTTCAGACACTGCACAACACACACACACACAAAATAAAAATTTCATTGTCTTAAGTCTCATTCACATTTTTTTTAATACACCTCTATACCCCTATATGGCTACATGCATATGAAAAAAAGTTGTTCGAACTTCATGAGTGCTGACAACAGATAGGAGTGCACATGATGGGTATACACAGTAGGGCATATGCAGTAGGTAGCCGTGCATATAACAGTGGCACAGTCTGTGCAGTAGTCATCCTTCTCCCATCAAAGCCTGTGCTACAGTAACCCTTCTTCTCCCATCAAATGTATGCATACCATCCATGTGCTTCCACAACAATGCATTTCACAAAAAATTAACATATACATGTGGAACATTGATGCTGGACATCTAGATGTATATATTTCCCAACATTGATGTCTTGTGTAAATCCCTATAGTTCTATTACCCAATACACATTGAATATTAATGGGGACAAGACAAAGTAATATTTCACTCACCCACCCATCTATTCATCCATTCCCTTCAGCTTAGGGTTTTATGACAAAGAATGTAAATAATCACCTGCAATGTACTTAGCCACAAAAGGATGAGACAGAAGGTCTGGCCACTGCAGTCTGTTTCTTGGGGTCTTTGTCAGCAGTCCTTGCAGAAAGTCTTTAAACGAAGACCCCATGTTCTTTGGCCAGCGCACCGGGTCTTTAATAATGAGGCTGACCAGCTGGAAGATGCTATTGGTGTAGAATGGGGGCTGACCAGTGAACAGCTCATACAGGATACACCCCAGAGCCCTGTGACAAACATATGTCTGTCAAATCATTTTATTTCAGCTGTGTAGGCCAATGACCAAGAAAATGTTTTTTCGAAAGTATGCGTCAAAAGGTCCCGAAAAATCATAAGCTACTGAAAAATTATTTTCACCATAGTTTGAATGAACATTGCCAAAAGAATAAAATGTTTCAACTAATAATCATAGATAAAGCCAAATCCCAACAAGCCACTACATTTATCACACTTTTCACCAATTCTGATAATTACATATGAAGCCAATTAAAGCTAGCCCCAATAGTTATCACATTTTCCAGCAACTGGCTCTCACCTCTCAGCATTTTTTCAAAGATATTTTGACACCTTATACCGCTAAATATATGGGTTTATTTTTACCCACTTCAGATTACATTAGGTGATTTCTCCAATTGCCATAAAAACTAAACTTTCAAAAAAAAAAAAAAAAAGAAGAAGAAAAAAATCTGTATGTACACAATGTTATCAACACAAATATGCTTTGAATACTTAAAATATGTTTAAGGAAGACAAGCAAATCAAACAAACATCAATTATGCAAGTATGAAATAAGACTTAAAGTTAGCCAAGTAGTGCATGATGGTTTGCAATGCAGTGACAGTTTCCATGAAATGCAGGAATTTATTTAGCAAACACTCACCAGAGGTCAGCAGTGTGGTCATATGGCTTTTCTTCTACCAGCTCTGGGGACATGTACAATGGGGTACCCTGTAAATAAAGCCAATTTTGAGTTCTATACCTAGCATTCTGATTTTGCTTTGTACCACTGAATTTCTTTTAATGCTGCAAATCTTAAGACTCCAGATGAGATCACATTTTAACCCTTTCATGTTGATGGAGATAATGTGTCCAATCACATTTCTACACTGTGCTGTCTAACTTTTTTCTTCAAATATTGGTAATAGTATGGATACAAATGACATTTACTTTCAAATTCATTATTTACAACTTGTCAACAACCTTGTCAAAGCTGAAACAGATGAAAAAGGAAGGATGAAGCAAGGGTGAGAGGGAGACAGAAAGCAAAAAGGAAGGACAACAGGAAGCAAGGAAGGATGAGAGGTAGATACTGCTTAATGATGGAAGGAAACAGAAAGAGAGAACAAAGAAAAATTGAGAGAAAGGAAGAGATCAAGAAAGAAAGGATACATGTACTTTACATACAGATAAAATCAATGTACCTTGATAGAAGTGAGCACCAGTGTGTTGATACTCATGGCCCTGGCAAACCCAAAGTCACATAGTTTGACAACACCTTTCTTTCCAAGCAGTATGTTCTGTGGCTTCATGTCTCTGTGTAGAATACGATGTGAGTGCAGATAGTAGAGTGCTGAGACCAATTGCCCTGCTATTGACTGCACCTGTATGGATAATACATGTTGTAAAATTTTAATCTCCTTAGCACACATGCACACAACTGAGAGATAGACAGAACCATCTGGCTTCAGACTCATATTAACTCATCCCATACCAGTCCCTGATTTTTCCGTATATTTACCTAGATTTAAGACGACAATTGCATATTTAAATTCTTCATGAAAAGAGCTTTTGTTCAAGTAGCAACATGTCTATAGTGTTAAGTCAGTGGTTCTGGCACTGCCTGGCAAGTCATGCTGCAGCTGCCCTTGCAGCAGCTGCAGCATGACTTGTGTTTGCTTAGAGGTTACAATGTATCAAATAGTTTTGTCATGGCAAGGATGATTAGGAACTAAATGATCATTGACGCATATGACAAGTTTTAGTCCATGTCACTCGAAAAAGCACAAAGCTTTGAGACTGAATATCTCAGGACATATTCAAAATAAATATAAATTTTGTGCAAGTTTAACTTAAATATGGATCAAAGGGGATAGAATGATATATGTATGTAACTCGGATGTCTTTTGTGAATTGGCAAATAATGGATTTTTCATTGTTATTTTAGTGCAAAGAATTGTAGAAAAGTCACTGAGACTGTGTTCAACACTGAAATTACATATATTTGCAAAGCAAAAACAATTTAAGCTGAAGCTTAATGCAAATATCTAACCCTAATTTAAACTATTGAGCATTCTTTTACAAATTTTGGAACTTCTACAATCAACAGCTTTCCTGGCCGGAACCCTTGCACAAAATTCAAACAAGACCTCTTTACTTATGAGGGATTCACAATGCAACATCCACATTCCACCACCCTACATGGTTCAAGCAGTTCCACCTCAAACAAAAAACTAATAACCAAATATGATGTAATTTCCCTAGCAATAACATCCAGTATTAATGATGATCAAAGGGAAGAAATTTCAAAACAGAGTCTGTCACTAGATAAAACATTCTTTGACATGTATTGTGTCCTTTGTGTCCAGAGCACGTTACGGTGAATTAGTCTTGGCATGATGGGGGACTTGAATCTGACAAACCTGATCTTCTGGTAGGTTTCCATCATCCTCTAGAATTTGGAACAATTCTCCTTCTGCATAGTCTGTGACTGCCACCACCTAAAACACAATCATACAGGTCACTTTGCTGTCCTGTTCATATCTTTGCATGTTTCAAATGTTACATAAACAAACTAACTTCAATTTTGAACAATGGTGAAAGCTCTTTTTCACATTCAATGAAATATAATGAAATGCACACAGTTACATTCCTGGGCATTTGTTTGTTTGTGTATACATGTATCCCAAATTTACATTCTTGCCATCATCAGATTCAAAACTTGAATTCAGTCAAACTTGGTACATTTATATCAATTATTCATATCATTACATTCATTTTACAACTGGAAAATACACTGTAGTTAAAATGCAAAACAAACATGTCTGCAAATTTATTAATTTCTATCAGTTGTTGCTCTTCCATATGTCTGCAAATTTATTAATTTCTATCAGTTGTTGCTCTTCCATATACATGCCAAAGGACATATCTGTACTTTTCTATTTACCTCCTTGTCAGTCTCGAAGCTGTCAATCATTTCCACAATGTTGGGATGATGTAAACCCCTCATGATCTCAATCTCTGCACGTAGATTCTTAAGTTCTCTTTCACTCCTTCCAACCTTTGGTATGAATTTCAAGGCAACAACCTGAAATATATTTAGAAAATAAGTTTGCTTAATTCAAAGGTGAGAAATAAGAATATGTCACAACACGATCAGCTTTTTACTTTTAAATGTTCACTGGTTGTTGTAAACAATCTGAAATTTAGATCCACATGGACAACAATTGAAGCAAAACATGGCCCCTCCTCACAACTATTCACCTTGAACTTCCAACACAAAAGGAATTGTGGTAAATTTATCTGGTTTAAGAAATAAAAAATTTTTCCCAGTTGTCTGTAAATTGGCAACTTGATAAAAATGAGTTTTATTCTTACTGAATAGCTGAATTGTATTGAATTTGGATATGTGGTATTGCAATATGACTTGTCTGTCACATATTTTACTGTTACAGACAGGATAATTACCTCACATGTACATGTATTTCAAATCCTCTTATCTGCATCCATTGCAAAACCCAACCCAGTACATACAATGTTACAATGTGCATTTCCAGACTTTTATGAATAATTTACTTTGTCCTTGATAAAACACATATAATAAATAAATAAAATGACACATACCTGCCCAGTGTATTTTTTCCTGCCCTTGTACACTCTGCCAAAGGATCCCTCCCCTACCAGCTCCAAAACATGGTAATGTTCCATAGTTATGACTGCTCTTTAGTCTCCTGCAGCTGTACCACTCATGCTCCTGTTCAATGGAAAGGTTTGAATCACATGAAGATTCAGGAGATTGGTTCTAACGATCTGGAAATTATCATTCCATCAGTCACTAAAAGAATAAGTGTAAATGTCTAACACAAAAACAGAGTAACTGAAGACAAATAAATAAAGATATAGTGATACCTCCTCTGAAGATACTGCCTGTGACTAATGCACATGTATTTTCTAAAGACCACCCTTGCAAGACACCAGTCTATTTGTCAAATAAATTTATCCCTTATTTTAGCACCAATCTAAATAACAAGACCACATATCACTGGCAGTCTTAAATGCCAGCTACTACTGTGTTGGGAATGGTATAAGTTGCATAATGGATGTATCATACATCCATGTTTGCAGGAGTCTGGGAGGAAAATTTTCATTTTGAGCATTTTTAAGGTTGCACCATGGAATCACCAACAGAGGGTAGTAGCTAGGTATAATGTCACAAAGGGCTGCAGAATTTGGCTTGACTGGAATGGTAAAAAGTGATTGAGGCAAAATCCACATCATGTATTTTTAATCCTTGTTCAACCATCATGAGATGAAACAACCTAGATAATTCATGAAAAAAAAAAATCTGACATGATTGCAGTGTTGCCAGCCCTCCCGGATTCCTCGGGAGACTCCCGGAATTTTATGCTGAAAATACTTGAAAAAGTATGGATTTTTGACAATTTTGAGTCACCTCCCGGAATTTCATCAATATTTCCCTTCTATATTTCATATTAATTTATCAACCTCCCGTAATTTTACTTTTTATCTCCCGGATTTGAAGTTTGGCAGGTTGGCAACACTGTGATTGTTTTCAGGTGGTGCAAAAGCAAAAGTTTGGTGTTCATCACCAATGTTAAGGTTCTTAATTCTGTAAATAAGAGTTAAACTTAACTGGTGAGCATAGTCTTCCTTGGAGTTGGAGTTCGAGCTTTTTCTTACAGTTATTCTGCCCTCTTGGGCCCAAAAGTACAATCATTCATGTTACAAAAACAATAAAAAGAAATATACATAGAATCAAGTGCAGAAATATCACTATGTTGTACACAGAATACAAAACACATCATAGTTGACCATCATACCGCAAGAGACCTATGGGTGCAGTATTGTGGAGAAATAAGCCTCTTTTTCCAAAATTGTGCAGCACAGTTCAGCCACATCAGTGTCATCACTTACATACTCCCCTTTAGGCTTTACATGTCATAATATATACAAATCTATTTTCATCTGACTGTGACTGAAAATTTGTAATTTTTCCATAATCAAAGACCACCCTTTTGTGTTTCACCTTCTAGAGTATTTATTTTCAACATTTGATTGCATTATTTACAAATTCTGTCTTTTCTGGGCACTGCCATTAACCGTGCGCGTGATGCAAACTACTCACAGTGAACTTGTTGGTTTTAAATTGCAAATTGACAGGTCTTACATCACCATGCACTCTTCATTTCATGCAAGGTATTCAGCTTATGCCAATACCTCTAACATAATCAGAATGGGTACTTGTATCCCATTAGATTAGTGACTTATCTATAACAGTGACAATTCCTGCTAAGTGATAGTGATTCTGCCCAAAGGCAAAGCTTCTATAGCAACACAAATGACAGAGCAGAAGACTGCATTTAATGTTACAGTTTTCCGCCTATGATCCCTTGCATTTCCCTCAGATAACTTTTTAGAGCTCTTCACTATACTCACGAACTTAATCCAATAAGTTATGCTTCTTGAATTAACTTGTAAATATTGATATTTATCAAGTTTTTGAGCATTTCATTTTCGCAAACCATCTTCGAAGCCACCGCGGTACTTCTACGCATGCGCATAAATTTCTGATACAGAGCTAGCAATATGAAATACTAGTACTATTTATATTTCAGGCTATTTAGATATATATTCATTCAAAAAATAAATTCTTTAAAAATGCAAAAAATCGTTGTAATCATTGTTGTTTTTTATTTTCTCTTTGTTTATACTAAAAATATCATTGAATAGCAAGATCAGTAAATTTCAAAATGGCGACAGCACAGGAAAGCATGGAACCAAACAGTGGTGAAGAAATGCAAACAGAAGCAGCAACATCGGGGTCGTCAACCAAAAAACCCACCTGCCTCATAGTACTTGGGATGGCAGGATCTGGGAAGACCACATTTGTCCAGGTTTGAGCAATTCTAAAGTATTCGTGCACGATAAACACCCAAAACAATTTGCGAGCATCAGACTGTCAGAGTCCATGCTGACTCTGCACTCTGCCTTTGAGCATGCAATGTAAACAAAGCATGTTTTTGTTTCTGTCAATGACAGTTAAACTGTCAAACTGCCTCAGCGCATGGCACTGTTAAAGCAGTACAGCTTTTGATATGAAATGGGTATAGCCAGGGAAGTGCTAGAGCGTATAGGATCATCATTTGCACTTCCCTCGTCTAACTATTAGACTGTGGGTTAAACCAGGGTAAGTGCAAATGATGATCTGTGATAGTCAATACACAATTTATGCATCCATACCCAGGGCTCAAAGTAAGGCAATTTTTTTAGGGGCCAGCATCCATTATGTGTAATTAGACTCCATGCTAACATTTAGTAGCCATTGCCTAATTTTAGTAGACAGGGCTAATTTTTGGTGGCCACTGGCTACCCACAGGTTGCAAAATTGAGCCCTGATACAAATATTCATTGATTTGGCTGATTACCAACATACAATGGAGCTTTCTTACAGCTCACAGCTGACAATAATTTGGCTATTTTTAGACGTATCCATTTAACATGCAAAATACTGCCTTCAACATGGAGCATTACTGACTACCATACTTATATTTATGACTGATTCTGGAACCGCCTGTCCACAGGAACTTCAAATTTAATGTGCATGTACCAACACCAATTTGCCAATGTATGCACAGGCCAGCCACTTGTGTGAAACTGACCCAAGATTTCATATCTGGCCCTGTATGTATTACAGACAGTGATTACTTTCCCCTGCTCCACCTTTTTCACTTAGTGACCTGGCCTCACTTAACCTATTAGATCCAGGTGTTCACATGATCTACTTCTGCAGTGCAAGTGCACGTGCAGGTACATTAACTCTTTCATCTCCTTACTTAGTGACCCAACTTCACTTGCGTATTCAAATGCAAGTACATTAGAATAGAATAGAATAATCGGGTAAAATGAAGTCCATAAGGCCTGTATTGTCTCGATCTATCACTAATTTAAAGTGTCAATAATGAATAAACTTATGATTAGTGCTCATAAGTAGAGTGTAAGTAGACAATCAACATGATTTGCCAAGAGTCAGTCAGGTATTTTAAACTGTTCATTGATCCAAAATTTATCTAGACGAGACTTCAATTGATTTACTGTTTGAGAATTAACTACATTGTCCGGCAGACTATTCCAGTCATTTATTACACGAATACTGAAAGTACGATTTCTGATATCTTTTCTAGCAAAAGGTTCGACTAATTTCAGCTGGTGACCTCTGGTAATGCATCTGGTATCTAGGGTAAAGAATTTTGCACAATCCAACCTATCAATGCCTTTCAGTACTTTGAACGCTTGTATTATAATCCCCTCTCCTACATCTATGAAGATGGGATCTTCAGCTTCCTTAATCATTGCATGTATGGTAAATGCCGAACTGAGGGAACCATTTTTGTTGCCCTTAGTTGTACACGCTCCACTTTTTTTTTTTTTCATCTAAGCTGTAATTACCTCTTTAACTTCCTATTCAAGCTGAAGGTTGTGGTGAACCATGACAATAAGTGATATATTCAAATTTTACAACTTAAACATTTCAACTGGTTTAAGTTCATACATTTGTAGCCATATACATAATAAATCATTTACATATGTAACACAGTGCATATCCTGTCAAAAGATGACATAAATAATGTTAAGAAGAATGAGAAACAGAGCATACAAAAGGGCAATAAATAAGCATTTCTGCTTGCTTAATAAAAACATACACAAGAAACTTAGCGTTCTTAAAAGCAAAAGACCCTAAAGAATACTGGAAAATACTTGATGGCCAAAAAACCCACTCAACATCATGCTATAAACAAACGTTAAGTGAAAATTTTGAAAAATTCTTTAAGAAGCTTAATAGTTTTGACCACCAAGGTAATGAACCCTTTGATATTAACTTGATTAATGACTTTACGGTAACACAGACAACTTATATAGGCATCTCTCAGACGTAGACGTCCATGAGGTTATACAAAAGGGCGAAAATAAGTAGGCACATGGAATAGATCTCACCTTAGATGAATTTTTAAAATATTCTGCCTCAGATTTAATACCATTAATGTACAAAACTGTTTAATCTTACACTGCACACAAGTTTTATACCTCAAAAATGGACAATTGGCATAATCAACCCAATACAGTGATACAGGTATGCTGCATTCCACATTTCTGGGGATGCAGGAGTCGATTTCTTGGTAATTTTTCATTTGGTGAAAGACCACCTGTTGTATAAGACTGCTTTTGTCGTGACTAATGGGTGGTCACGTACAGCAAATACTACTGTTTACAATAATAAGGTGGCATCTGTTCCCAGAAAACTATAGAGGCATAACTTTACTTAGCTGTTTTTGTAAATTATTCACCTCACCTACTTTTATAATTTCTTAAGTATCACAGTCTTTGAGGTGAAGTTTTAGACTGAGTACTCTGTTATGGACCATATTTTTCTTTAAATGCCATCATTGATTTGTACCTTGTAAATAGGAACAGGCTCTATTGTGCTTTTATAGATTTTAAGAATGCTTCTGATTCCATACATAAATATCACTTTGAAAAAAAAACTTTGCTGACAACATCAATGGAAATGTGCTTGAAGTCATTTGCAGTTTTTATTAGATGAGCAAAGTCATGTGTCTTTAAATAATAGAAAGTCTGAATGCATTCATGTAATGTAGGTGTAAGGCAAGGTGAGAATGTGTCACTACTATTGTTCTCAATCTACCCAAATGACCTTGAATCTCATTTAAGAGGGAAATGCAGTAGGAAGCAAAGTTATGATCGCCTTCAAGACAGTGCCTGTGATATAGAGACTTTTACTTACTTTATTTGTATTATTTTATGCTGATGATACAGCCGTTGTTGTTTCCTCTGAATAATTACACACCACACTGAATGCTCTGCAAGCTTATTGTAATGGTTGGTTTTTGGATATCAATACTGAGAAAACAAAAGTTGTTATCTTTTGTTTAGTTAATATCAGAAAAATACCTGTACTCACTCTTAACAATGAACAGATGGAAGTTGTTGATGATTTGAAATACCTAGGCATCACTTTCACGTGAAATAAGTATTTCAACAAGTGCAAAAAATGTTTGCATGATCCAAGTTCATAAAGCTATGTACACCGTCATTCAGAAAGCAAAGAAGTTCTAGTTGCCTGCAGATATTATGGTTGAATTATTTGGTACATTGATAGTGTCAATTCTTACTTATGATGCTGAGGTTTGAGGTTTACTGATAACACTTCATTGGAAAAGTTATATTTAAAATTTCTAAAACTGGTGCCAGATGCTATAAACAATTTACATCCACTTGTATGGTTTTATGGTGAACTGGGCACTTGCCCAATTAGTTCAACTACTTTCAGCAAATTACTAAATTTCTGGGGTAAACTATGTAAGTTTTACCAAAATCGATTATCAGTTGCATTGAAAAGGTAGACACACACCTTCAAGAGTGAGATTTGCGTGTACCTATGAGTAACTAGTGATAATTAAGGAGATTATGTGCCATTGTAGTATATACAGTTGTCCCTCCTTTGAGAGACCGCCCCTAGTGCCACCCAAAAAGTGGTCACATAAAGCAGGTGGTCCCTCAAAGGAGGTATAAATAACATGAAAAGTACTACAAAGAGACCTGACAACTGTGGTCTCTCAAAGGAGGTGATCTCCCAAAGGAGTGGTCTTTCAAAGGAGGGACTACTGTATCATGATCAGGTGAATAGATATGTGGTGCTTTTGTTTGTTGCAGAGGATCACAGCTTATTTACATGCAAAGAAGACACCACCATATGTCATAAACCTTGATCCAGCTGTCCATGAAGTACCATTTCCTGCAAATATAGGTAAGAGAAAGGCTTTCATACGTGTCAAGTTAACCCAGTTTCTGCAATGAAATTAAATTGACATGTATACATGTACTATAAAAGAATGCTGTATGAGTTTACATGTCATAAGATGTACCGGTCTTGCCTTTTTTTAAAATGATAACTAAACATAACTGTAACATCTGGAAAGCCATTCACTTAGTATGTTTGTACTATTTGCCAATCCAGGTAAAATAAATACAGGTATGTTTAAATGAAACATCCACTAACTCATGACAGAAAACAAAAAGACTAAACGCATGTAATCATATGATGCTGCTCTGCATATATTTTTGGTAGGATGTTGTGTGTAGCTGGTAATTGGGTGTCAAATAAAATAGAAAAAGGACAATGAGTTTTCAACAGTAGTTAAAGAAAACAGAATTTTTTAATTTTGTTACAAAAAAGAAAAACAAAGACAAGAAACTGTTATATTAAATGGACATATAATTTTCAAGAGAAAAATCAACCAGTGCATTTGAATAAAGTGAAACAGTGACATTTTTTTCTGTTAAAAAAAATTTGCACTGCAATGTCCTTTTTAAGAATGAATTATAATGAACATGTGAATACTGATCTCTTTGCAGATATCAGAGACACCGTCAAGTATAAAGAAGTGATGAAACAGTATCCTTTAATATACCTTATTGACTGCAGCATAAATAAGAGGTGTTAGGATTATCAGTAGCTTGGCTAAATATCATAATGTCCTGTTGTAATATAGGTATCTGTTTATCATCAGACATGAGAGTGATCACAAGGTAAGGCGAGCATGACAAATCTCTGCTAGATCGCCAGCAGTGTAGGTTGCTAAGTTAGACCACATGACTTACTGATTGGCAGGCTTTGCTCCCGTTCAGTGAGCATGTTTGTAAACAAACACACTCTGGTTGTAAAGGTAGCAAATCATTACAATGAATTTATATTTTCTTGTTTAGTACTTTCCAATTTAGGGGTTTTACATTTTGACACTAAATAGATACCATATTAAGAAAACCAATGAGAGAAGTGTCTTTTTTGCAAATAGCAGGAACATCAGTTTGGGTTTCCCATTATCTTAACATTGATTATTGTTGCCAACACTGATGTTCTCTCTCTCTCTCTCTCTCTCTCTCTCTCTCTCTCTCTCTCTCTCTCTCTCTCTCTCTCTCTCTCTCTCTCTCTCTCTCTCTCTCTCTCTCTCTCTCTCTCTCTCTCTCTCTCTCTCTCTCTCTCTCTCTCTCTCTCTCTCTCTCTCTCTCTCTCTCTCTCTCTCTCTCTCTCTCTCTCTCTCTCTCTCTCTCTCTCTCTCTCTCACACACACACACATTGTAGATTGCTTTATTTTATTTTCATATGTACAATTTCACTTTTTTGTGTTTTTGACATTTCACTGAGGTTTTAATTTCACTGTTCTGTACATAATTCCCTTTCAAACAATGTTAAAATACTATTCCACTGTGCCTTTATTTTTGCGGTTTTGTACCATAAGTGAAAATAAAAGTACAGAGAAATTAAAGCAATTTACAGTATGTCAATACATGTACATATGACCGTTATCTTGGGCATGACAAACCTATGCAAAAGATGGGCATGTTCTTGTCACTCAGTTCATGTGTGGGTTCCACTTATCTCAACCTGCATGTAGTGGCTGAGATAATCTCTTAGCTATGACACTTCTTGACAAGAGCATAGATATAATTTAGGTCCAAATGGTGGTATAGTCACTTCTCTCAACCTGTTTGCCACCAGATTTGATCAGGTAAGAGACCTGCCCTGTTAAAATTATTGTTACATGTACAGTGCATTTTGCTGTACAAGAATAAAAGTCTGGCATATTACATCAATGAATGCTATCAAATTGTGTTGTGAAAGACTGGTCCTTTGATCATGATTCAAGTGCTGTACTTTGTATTTTGCAGCTACTGATACATGTATTTTGAAAGCATTCTGAATTGTCAAAATGAAATTAGTCTTTAGTATTGTAAAATCTGATTAAAATGGCATCATTTTGACAGTTATTGTATCAGGTAAACAGTAGTGTGGCATAATGCTGAAATCAAACAAGCTCATGAAGTTATTTTTATGTGGACAAATGACATACAATGTACTTGGTGGTGGGCTTCAGCATGGAATTTGTAGACAAAGGGCTTTTTTCATTATTTATTTAAGATCTGAAAAAGCCTAAAAATACATGTAGGTGTCGTGCAATTTGACCAAGTGACTTTGTATTGAGTCATTGAAATAACATAATGGGAATACATATTTCATCCGTAGACACACAGTTTTGAAGATTTGAGTCTGTATTGAACGCTAGCACTGATAAAAGTTCATTGAATTTTTCTTTCCTGGTCAGGTGATGAAATATTTAGAAAAAAGAGGGTCTGATTGTAAGTAAGTAACTTTTGTCTACTGTCTGAAGTTTTTTGTTCAGTTACATTTCTGATAATGTCACATTTAGTTACATCAGTGTGATTGGCTTTTGTTCAATCACATGTGCATGTATAGTGGTCCCCCTCTTATAATGCCCCCCTGAACGGAGGCCACCCCTTCTACAAAGGCCACTTCTCCATGCAGCAAGTATGGGATTTTCATTGCATTTTACCCCTCAAGAGAGGCCACCCCTCTTATAAGGCCACTTTTCTGGTGCCTTTGGGGTGGCCTTATAAGCGGGGGACCACTGTAATGGTTAAACTCTGTGCAGATTGTGAATACATGTATAAGAATATTGTGCTCACACATAAGGCACAGTATATAATTGGTATACATGATCAATTCATCTCCCATTTGGTCTTGTAACAAATGTTTGGTTCAGAGTAAGGGAAGAATCGGGAGAGCTTTTCTGTTTTCACAATAATTGACCCATTATGGGTGAAAGTGAGGTCTTTTACCTGAAGAGGGAGAAACCCTTTCCCCCCTTGAATTAAGGCTTAGTGCCCAACCCATGCCGAGGAAAGCTGTTGACCTGGGTCATGTTGTCTTGACAGGTCTCATCTTCAATTCTCAGTCAAATTGTTTTTCATTGCTGTTGAAATCACTTGAAAACGCTGAAGCAGACGACATTTGACCACCAGCCGGTTTTGGCCGGTTTAAGGGGGAAAGGGTTAATGATGTACCAAAATAGTCACTTCACTCTTTCAGTGCCAATCACGACTTAAGTTGATCTACCTAAGTCAAACTAGTCTGAATTATCATTAGGATCCCAGATTTGTATTCCTTGTGAAAAGACCTTTCACTCAAGTACCAGCGGGCCTATAGTTCCTGAGAAAATAACCCTGGTCAACAGCTTTTCTCAACGCTCATTGCACCCAATGAGCACCGAGAAAAGCTCTTGACTCAGTCCAAAATTTGTCACTGAAAGAGTTAAATGTTCTGATTTTGAGTGACCATTTACATTTATGCATGAATAATTCAATAGTTAAGTCAGTTTGGCATTGGGATACAGACTGGGACTAAGTGGGAGGGTTGCTCAAGCGTTTTCTTTCCAACTTATAGTATGGAAACATAACAAGTTATATTTCCTGCAAGTTCAGTGGGTCAGCGATACATGTACTGCAAAATATGTGTCCAGAAATGTGACATTGCTTGTATTTGCAAGAAATTCCAGGTTCATATTATGTGATATACTGTCATGCTTTTATGCCAGTGTATTTAATATCATTTCATTAACCCTTAAAATTAGATTGAATCAGCAGCTTTCCTTTGAGTGGAGTGGGAGCTAAATGCCCAATCCACCCCAAGGAAAATTGTTGACCTGAGATATGTTATTCTGGTGTATATTATGTACAATTCTCATTCATATTATTTTAGAATTAATATAAAATCATTAGGAGGAAACAACATGTAACCCCTGTAGGTTTTGGTCAGTTTAAGAAGGAAAGGATTACAGAACTATTCATTGGCTGTTGTAGATATGTACTGCTTGATACTCCTGGTCAGATAGAAGTCTTCACATGGTCAGCCTCCGGCAGCATTATAACAGAGGCATTGGTGAGTGGTATCCTTACTGGTACTATGAAGAAATTATGTGACAGTTGGTATGTTCGTTTCCCATTTAATGCCAGGTGATTAGTGTCAAAGGTTGCTGGTTCAAGCCCCGGCCATTCCGTGGTCACAAAACTTATTTCCCCATAAACGTTTTGATGTTTGATGCTCCAGGCAGTCCGATATCTTGGATATCGGGACTATCTGGAACCCCGTTATCTGATTGACAGCTGTCAAAAGTACAAGACAAGTGCCTTTTCAAGATATTTTTATTCAGTGGTGAGCATGTGCTCAAACTGACCCAACCCTACGTTCATTCATGAACATAGCAACACAATGACAAACTGGAAATAAATTGCCACAGGCAATGACAAAATTCCAAACGTGTTCTTTTTTTTTGGGGGGGGGTAAACAAACATGTTAACTTATTTTCTATCATGAAACGTGTTTAATGGTAGTCATCCAATTACCAGCTGATTAATGATCCAAAGTTTACAATTTCTCACTCCCTTTTAAATGTATAATGTATCATTGTCAATGTCACTGCTCAGGTTAAAGGTACAATTGTTGGAGATGAGTGTTTTGTCTAAAAGAACAGACCTAACTGCACATTTAACTGCATGGATTTGCTCACCTTCGGTGTCACTCTTGCCTTGGGTTTAGCAATAGCAACATCAGTCTTTTGCTGAATATTTTTAACATTTGAGCACAATTTCCCTGGGCCCTTGCACAATTTTACATACAGCGTTATAATATATAGGCCTAGAACATCTTCACAAAATGCTCAGATTCTGTCCACAATTCTGCTAAATTTGAAGCACTTGGCCAAGCGCAATGCGTTGCTGGCGTTTATGGGATGTGCCCAGGAATGAGAGGTTCCCTGGTCTGGAACCAGGTTGGTTGATAGGAGCATAGATCATGAGATGTACGGGGAAATAAACAAGGTGTCAGATTGGCTGCAGCCCAATAGTTGATTTACTGTGGCAAGTTTATATGGGATGGGCTTAGCTGAAGCCTCGCCAATGTCACGTGAACAAAGGCCCTGATAAGTCAACTATTCGACCTTGCCAAACCAATAACCTAAACATACACTAGTAACTTGTTTCGGCGTTAGTGGGTGCGTTTCGGCGTTTCAGGGCGGTTCCCACAAGTCAGCAATGCATAGCTTTGTGCTAGCATAGATGTGAATCCCTGTGAATATAATACATGGAATTTATTTGTAAATCCCATGTATTATATTCACCCGGAATCTATGCTAGCCCATACCTGTCAACATTCCACACCTTAAATAGGAAGATTTTTGTAAATTTTAAAAATCCATGGGGGAGATTTGTATTTTAGAATATAATAGAAAATACTAATTTGTATGCAGGAGATTCTGCCAAATTTGCAAAATTTTGCTCGTAAATAAAAAAATTGGGGTGAAAAAGTGGGAGATTCCCACCTTATGGGGGACAACTTGACAGGTATGCTAGCCCAAAGCTATACATTACTGACTTCAATATAATACATGGAATTTAATAATAAATTCCATGTATTATATTCACAGGGATTCACATCTAAATCTTAATGGATTTCTGTAACTGTAGGAATGCTGGGACATCAGTGAAGGGTCAGTTTACAAAGTATATGAATATAGAATCCGTAGGTCAGTCCAGAGCACATTGACTTCAGTTGAATTTCACCCAGAGAGAGTTAAAATGAGTTAACAATGGATCACCAGTCCTTGCTTTCAGATAAAAGTGGAAAGTATGATAAAGTGTGACATTTTATTGTATTTTATTGTGGGACCGGAATCAGTCTACACTTTTCCCACAAACACATTTTGATCTCTTTCAAAGGTACATTTTCCTTCATAAAAATATTGGTGGGATTACAAACAGGAAGTTTAAGTTTTTGTGCATGGTGATGTGTTTCCATGGAAATCATTAACAGGTGTAAAAATAGCCTAAAAAAGAAGATTGTACCGAACAAAATTGTAAATATTATTGAATTGTTCAGAATTTATATGTATACAAGATTTGGAAATGAATGCACAATATTACACACTGAATAGGTTGAAATATTCAATCCCTGTGAATATAATACATGGAATTTATTTTTAAATCCCATGTATTATATTCACCCAGAATCTATGCTGGCCCATCGAGATTCCCACCTTATGGGGCACGACTTGACAGGTATGCTAGCCCAAAGCTATACATTACTGACTTCAATATAATACATGGAATTTAATAATAAATTCCATGTATTATATTCACAGGGATTCACATCTATGCTAGCACAAAGCTATGCATTGCTGACTTGTGCGGTACAAACAATAAAAAATTGCTGTGCTGTGTTTAAATAAAATTGAAAACAGGGTTGTTTGTTTGTCTTTACTTTGCAACCAAGATTGGAGTGACCAATATATATATACATGTATATATATCAGTGATCATGAGCAAAGTCATTCAGTACACATACACCTCAATGGATAAATCATCATCGTAATATTAAAGATAATTATGTTGTATTGCCCATGAGTATAAAAAATAAAAGTACATTAATGATTAGTACAAGTACAAGGCACAAATTTCTATGGATACTTCTAATCCCAGTTCAACTGAATGCAAATTTTACATGTATCCCATTGAGTTTGCTAGTTGAGAGGACTACAGAGCGTTTGCCAGCGGTAGCCGGCGTTTCACAGCGTTTGCCGGCGTTGAAAGGGTGTCAAACGCTGGCAAACGCCGAGCCCCAAAAGGCTTAATTGGATTTTGGCGTTAGTCGGCGTTTGTAACGCCGGCAAACGCCGTCTCACACCGGCAAACGCTGTGTAACGCCAGGAACCGCCCTAAAACGCCGAAACGCACCCACTAACGCTGAAACAAGTTACTAGTGATACTAACAGGCACTGGTGAGTGGTATATTAACTGGTACTAGAAAGAAGTTATATAGCAGGCAATGGTGAGTGGTTTTATACTTACTGGTACTATGAAGTTATATAACTTAACAGGCACTGGTTAGTGGTATATTTACTGGTACTAAAAAGAAGCTATATACATTGTAACAGGCACTGGTGAGGAATACATGTACTGATACTATGAAGGTACATGGCTGGGACTGGTGAGTGACATATGTATACTGACAGTTAATGAAAATGTACAGCATGTTAATGTTGAATATTTGTTATTAACCATTATATCAGGCCAGGAGTGCACATTGTTTGAACATTTTATTGGAGCATAGAAGGCTTAAAGATATTGAAGTGTACCAAGTTTTGCCTTGGGAGCAGAACCGTACACTTTTCACCTAACAAAGACAAAGAAATGCCAAATTATTGCTGTTGAATTGATTTTACCATTACTTAAGGTCCATTAGTCAATAGAATAAAGTTGTTTCCCCACAAATGTGATAATAAAAGTACATTTTTGTGGAGGTATAAGTCTTGGAAATAATTAACTGTTAATAACACAGTTTTATTGTTGCCTAGTTTGGCAATCAACACATTCATATTTTTACTGCCAGATTGGTTCTCATTTTGTCTATGGTGAAGTGGCAAATGGCTAACCCTGACCCAGCAAAGTTATCAATCGCAAATAACTAGTTCAACTGTAAACTGTACATGTACATGTATCTACAGTGCTTTGTGAAAGAATCCTGGGACAGACAAGGCTGAATGATACACAGGTCAAACAGTGATGTCCATGTCAAAAAAAAAAACAAACAAACAAAAATTAATCATTGCTTATCAACAAGAAAAGTGAATATATAAGCAGACATACACTACTCTTTGAAAATTTTCATATGCTTGCAAATAAATGTAGAACTAACTCAGATCTCCAATTTGTTAGTTCTACATTTGTTCTGAAGGTGGTGCTGCCCATCCTCTTCATGGTTGACTGGCCACATCTTGTGGTCACGTTCCACAACCCTCACTTTTTCTCCATAGATTAGCATTGGGACTTTGCAGGTATAAATTTAAGCTCTGTATCTGTTGTCAAATAAGCATAAAACTTTAATTTGATCACACCAGGGTGTAATTGCCAGATGACAATATGTACATCAGGCAGATTAGAAGATGATAATTACAAAAGTCTTTATCATATGCAGGGTGAAACTTTCAGAATGTTTAAGATTCAATGTGATGAAGTGGGCTTTGTTCACTGACTTTTACACTGGACCTCAGATGTCATGACTTGCAACGTGTCACAAAACATGCACCATGAGAATAAAAGGCTGTGTCTCGGGGAAACTAAACCAACCCAAGTCACCTCTATTTGTCTACATGGACATTGAATATTAGTGGCCAAAGAGTAATACTGTATTTTCATGTTTTCTGTCTGACAGGCCTCGTCATTTCCCACAGTGGTGGTGTATGTGATGGATGTTGCCCGCAGTGTTAATCCCGTCACCTTTATGTCCAACATGCTGTACGCCTGCAGCATCCTCTACAAGACAAAGCTACCATTTGTACTGGCCATGAACAAGGTGAGCTGCCTCCTTTGTAATTAACACTTGTACTTTGGGCATTTCAGCTACATAAATATCTTCTTTTTGTCAAAAACAACTTGAACAAAAAATAATATAAAATAAACCTTATAGATTCCAGATTGACTTTGATTTCTGCATGAAAGTATGAAAATGAAGTCTGAAATACCCAGTGCCTACATCAATAATTGTTTAACTTGTATCTCTAAACAAAATACATATATGAAAAAAAAAAGACAGAAATACTGAAGCTGGTGCCCCATGTATTTTTTCAGCAACAAGTCAATACTTTCAATCTGGGTATCACCTTTTGTGTGGATGAGGTAGGGTGAGTGTGATGGATGGGAGTGGGAGAGTTGCAGTTTATGTCTTGTCATTACTTTCAGCTGGCTACTTTTGGCATGTACAGCCTGCTGTGGTAAACTATTATTTTTTTCAACATTAATAAAATTCTGTAAAACTGCCTTTTTATCTCATTACATGTACTACTTTACTGAACTTTCTAGTACTTAACAGTTGCAGATCATAGAGAACAGTTTACTACATGTACCTAGCTACCACAATCACTAGACACCAAAATTTTAATAGTTGTGTACTACTTTGAGCTGCATAATTTACAGCACAGAATGATCCTGGTGTGAAAGGTGAAAGAGCTTGGAAATCCTTTTCTGGCTTGCTTTGCAGGTCTACTCACTGGAGTGCTATTGTGTCTTTATGTGTGATCTTTATGTTCTTTACGATGTTATGAATTCTGTTACGCTTTGTATTTGTTGTTGTAGATTGACATTGTAGACCACAGTTTCGCAGTGGAGTGGATGACTGACTTTGAAGCTTTCCAGGAAGCTCTAGAACAGGAGACCTCCTACGTGTCAAACTTGGCTCGATCACAAAGTTTGGTGCTGGATGAGTTCTACAGACATTTAAGAGTAAGATAACATTCCACATGACCTCTTTGTACATGCTTTCTGAACAATGTACGATAAATACTCAAGAGATTCTCTCTAGCGATGTAAAGTTTGAAAGAGAACCCACTGCAACACAAGTCAAGATTCACGTCTCGTCTTTCGTTGATGTTTGACACCTTGAAGGGTCAAAACCATGAGTACAAACTTGCATAAGTCATGTCTAATGCTTAGTCACCTCTGATGAGAAGATTAACATCACAAAATATTATGCGCATGCTGATCCACTTTTGAAGACACTTAATATTTCAAAGCTGCATGACAGTCTTCAGATGAAATCAAAACACAAAAAATGAACTTCCAGTTTATTTGTACAGCATTATTTTGAAATTTGGACAATAACTCATACCTACATGTATTACACCCATGATAGAGGGACTGTCCCTCTGCCTATACCCAACAACACTGAACTGAAACACTGCATCAGATATTTCAACCCATGCTTACTCCATATATCAAAAACAAATTCCATACACATTCTTGCCTCAGGTTTTCTTGTGTTCAGTAATAATTTTGAAAAGACTTAGCAAGTTGTATTTGCCATACCAAATTGCTATGTTTGTAGCTGAATACTGTATTTTTTAAGCTGGTTTGTTTCTTCATCATTTTATTTTTATTATGTTTTGTTTTATCCTTTACCTGCCAATAATGCCAAAAATAAGTAATTTCTCCATCTGTGGCCCCAGCAATAACAGATATTAAATCCTTAGTTGGGGTCATCTTGACATTTTTGTAGTCATAATAACATATATGAATTTCCCAAGTTCTGTATCATGTAATATAATTTTGTTACATGCATAGACATACTGTGCTATATTTGTCAAATAAAATAATTCTGAGTTCACATCATCTGTGTCACAATTTTCTGGCCCTTTTACCCCCGCCCCCAGCTATCCACCACCACCCAAAATGGTGGGAAGAGCATCAAACCATATTTTGATGACAATTATTACAATTTTGACACCAATTTAAAGACAGTTCTTTTTCTTCTGTTCATTTTGTCCAATCCAGCTTTTCCTGTGATATCTAAGCTGAACAAATTGCTTGGATTATTGTGGTAAAAGTGATGAACTAAAGCCTTTTAAAATAGATAAATTCCTGCGAACACACTAGCCTTCAATGTTATCAGGTGGGAGTCGGTGTGAATGAGATTCTGATCTCTCTTCCAGCATGCAGGGGTCTCTGCTGTTGTTGGCCAAGGTATCCCAGAGTTCTTTGCAGTTGTAGATGAGGCTGTGGAAGAGTATGAAACGTAAGTGTTATAAATATGTGTGCATGTTCATGGCTGAGTTATCCCTAGCCCTTTCCTCCTTGGGTTAAGGCTGAGTACAACTTTCCTTCAGTCAGACTCCATACTGTTGCTGAAGTTTTCCCCTAGGAAAGCTGTGACATTGAACATACTATTCTGATAGGACTTGTCTACATTTACATCTCAATTCTGTTTCATTTACACTAAAATTGATTTTTAAAGAATCATTGAAGCAGACATTTTACATTCCACTTTTTGGTGGGTTGAAGGGGCAAGGGTTAAGGTGAAGTGTTTTCATTGCAGTGTCCTGGTCTTGGTGTCTTCTTGGCTGAAATTATCTGTGTACTTTTGCTTGCCTTTATTCTTACTGTGTTAAGAAGAGTGAATGGATAGCAGACAACACCTGGAGGTTCAGTTAGGAATGAACTAAAGAGAAACAACTACAATAAGTATACATGTAGGTTAAATAAAGTCCAATCCACTGAGGAAGAGACATCTATGGCTCAAAACGCCAGGGGAGGTTATCCCCATTTAACCTACATTATAGCTGTTTCTTTGTACAGTTTATTCTCAACCCAGCCTTCAGGTGTTATCTGCTATCCATTTACTGATTTTAGACTGGACCCATGATAGCAGACCCTGCATCTTTCAGAGATCCACCTGGAAGCCCTGACTAAGCTCCCATTCTGACCATTGTGTTCTCCAACTTTAACTTATGTGAAAATGATAAGACAGCTCTCTGTCTGTAGAGGGTGGACTGAGTGTATCAGAATAAATAGTATGGATGGCTTGTAGCATAGAAAATGACGTCGTAAATCATGTCTGGTAGTCTATGAAGTTGTACTCTTGAAAGTTTTGTTGGGAAAACTGAAGATCACATTATGTTGTTAATAAAGAATTATAACTTAACTGAAATACCGGTATGTACACACATGGTGGATTCAACTTTTCTTATTAAATACATGTTAATTTATAGACTTCACTACTATTTCATAGCCGAGACCAGCTTTCTCAGGCCTGGTTGCATGAGTAATACATATGTGCAAACTTGTACACATACAAATATTGACCATATACACTACAAGTATAGAGCTATATATAACAATTCAGTTTAACATGAATAAAAAATGCAGAAAATATTGACGCGAGCACCTGAATGTAATGGTGAAAGTTTTGGCTATGTATATGGTTATTTTCTTGTACATGCAAATATTTGCTCAGTTTTTATTGTATGTTTCAATAACAGAGATTACAAGCCTGCCTATGAGAAGTTAAAACAGGAGAAAAGAGAAGAGATTATGGCAGAACAACAGAAGCAGATTGAAAGGCTGAAAACAGACATTGGAAAAGGGGAGGAAATCTCCATAGCAACAGGATGTAAGTGAAGGATAGCCATGTAAACTTGTCTTCTCTTTACTTTTTCTTAACAAACCTTCCAATGTTTTAAATTCATTGAAACTCTATGTTTCCACTTAAAGTTCATTGCATTGCAGAACGAAATGTTATCCTCATATGTATCCAGCACCCACATTGTTTTTCCTTTTCAATGTGAATGTAGTTTGGTTGGAAATCCATCATGGGAGCATTTTACCAACTGTTCTTTTAAACAGATTATAAAGTGAAAATTATGTGATAACAATAGCTACATGTGTGCGTGATGTCTTGATAAGGTTACTCCATTCCACACAATGTTAGTCAAGGTGTTGGGTGGTGCATGGCATCTTTACGTTGCCGGATAACAGTGCTTTGTGGCAGCTGGAGCAGCTGCCACATGAATTGACTGTAAAATCACTTTACAGGTGGCACGCTTATGGTTGTATGAAAACTTTATAATTTACAACTTTATTGACAAGAGAGAAGAAAGGTTGGGCAAAGCTGTCTGCTCCATCACAGGTTGAAAGGGATGATCTGTAGCCTTTACCCAGGGTGAGAAAATGTCTGTCCTGTTGTCTGGGACAAGTGAAATTTGATGCAGGACAAGCGAAAATTCCAAAAAAAAACCCACCTAAAACTTAGGAGTACGTGACCTTGGACAAGAAAAACCATAATAGAATTTTCTCACCCTGCTTTACCCTCAGGGTATGCATGAGTTCTGCATAAATATACCTTTTTTAATCAAAACAACAAAATGCAAACCCAACAGTATCCTAAGGAGCTTGAGGAAAGTTACGAAGCCAAAATGAATCCGGATGAGAGCAAGCAATGTACATAGGTGTTAAGTCTATTTTTTAACAAGAGGCCTAGTGTCAACCTGTTTGGCCTCACTGGCCCTGCATCAGAGTACCACATTTTATTAGAGCCAATCAATTATACATGTTTTTCATGGAGTGCATAAAACAAATTGTAAAGACAAACCATGTAAAAAACTGAGCAAAATAAATACTACTAATACTCTATTAAAAAAATCGATGGTAGGTGACACAGAAAAGGATCAGCATAGAAGTATGAACACATGGGGGGACTCAGCAAGTAAGAATTTTAATGTGTAGTGCTCAGGATTTTGAGCTAAGTACACTGGCAATGATGGTACTTCAGTGGAATGAGTTACAAGTTACAGGCTAACAATGTCAGTTAGATCCTGACGCTGTCTGTGGCAACTCATAAGGATTTCCACTTTGCATTTGACAGAGACCCTGCCCTGTATACACAAATGGGAGCAACAGTGCCACATCTTATATGTAGTTCTCACCGCCCACCCCCCAAAAGAAAATATATCACAATCCAATCTCTACATGTTCCATAGTCAATCTTTTCACTGTCTATGTCTAAACCTATAAATTGATCAACATATTATCATGTTCAATTCAAAATTTAGAAAATTCTGGGCTGCAGCAACCAAATGAATGTATAAACAAGTCATCAGCCAGAAACCATCAATCAAGTTTTGCAGCCTTGGAATTGCGGCACATGCTTTTTTTATGTGATTGTGGCTGCTTGCCCTTTACCTGGCATATGATAAATACAAGCCACTAGAATATAAAGAATGTATACGGATGAAATACCAGGTTATTGCATGAATACATCCTGTATAACAATACAAAGTCACGTTTAGTATATTTTTTTTCAGTGCCATCATTAAAAGATGAGGTGAAGACAGGGCCAAGATTGGGGGGCATGTATCTCAGCCCTGGTGATGAGCAGGACAGTGATGAAGACCAGCCACATCAACTGTCAGATGAAGAGGAAGGTGGGACACTGATTACTCAAAATCAGTTTTGTTTTTTGTTTTGTTTTTGTTTTCTTTTTTTTTTATAGTTTTTGTCCTTTATTTATCTGTTATCCATAGCCCAGAAATATGAGACATTCATTGTAACTGTAGATTAACTTTTATTCCATATGTTTAATCTGTCCTAAAAAAACAAAACAAAACAAAACAAAACAAAACATTTTTTTCTTGTTTAATCTACTCAGACATTTTTACATAGGTGAATCAGGAGCTGATGTGCGATTGCCCATTGTGCTGGCAGACCATGACATTCTTGCATGTTTGACCTACATCAGTAGTCTTCAATGACAGTTCACAATTTGATAAAATGTTTAAAGTTAGACACACATAACACTTTCATATTAAATTTTATTGAAAATTATTTCCATTTTTTCATTTACAGACGAAGAAGAAAAGAGAGAATATGAATCCTTCAAAAAGTTTTTGGAGTCTCATAAACAGAGAGAAATGGCCAAACAAGGGGGTGGAGATACATAAACCAGCTCTAGATTACGTGATTTTTTTTCTCTCTCTCTCTCTCGCTTGCAATTTATGTACATTTTATACTGTAAATAAAACATATCTTTTTACTTGTCATATTTTTTTTTTTTTTCACACTGGAACAAATATTCACCTGTTCTGTTGTATAATGAGCAATGGTCTTGGTTCCCAGTGATTCTTGCATCACGTGTCAAGTCATGCTGTAGCTGTCCTTATGGCACCTTGAGCATGGTTTGATGTACATCAAGCATGTGTTAGTATGATGGACTTGAAAGTTTCACTTCATGAAGAATAGTGTCTGTCATATATAGATGGAGCCACCAGAATGTGGCAACCTCAGCATGACATACATTATTAGAGGATCTAAGTTTCTTTCTCCCACAAGGTAGAGCCACATGGACTTGCTGGTGACTGCACAATTATTTAATTGTTGTTTACATTTGCTGTTGACTGCACAATTATTTAATTCCTGTGAAATAAATGAACAAATCTCATGGAGTGGTGAGATTTTGAAGAGTTCTGTATTATAAGCAGCTCAAAGAAACATCAAGATATACTTGTGTCAGTTGTAGGCAGCACATTTCCATGACTTTGAATTCATTATCTACCACATTTTTCTAAGTTGAATTACACATTCAAGGTCTAATTTTTAGCATGACCACTTACCATAGACCAGAAGGTAGCATAGTTGGTTTTGGCTGATAAAGTTCCTACATGTAGTTTACGGATACTCATGCATATATTTGTGTCTTGTATGGTTCATGAACAGATGAATGCCTGCTGAAAGGTTCAGCAGGTTTCTGTGTGTTGAAAGTGAATGGTACATCATTATATGTACATGTATATAATACCAACACAAGGCATGATAAAAGTGACCACTGCAAGGATTTTGCAGTTTGTGTATTTTTTAACTTGGTAACATTGACTGCAACAAAAATGTTGATTAAAAACTCAAAGTGGTTACAGACAAAATAACATTCTCGTAGTGCTTAAGTGCTCAGAAGGTATGTGCACATACATGTACTGTGATTATCTATATATGGATAACAATGTGTAACGAAGGTATCTGCAAAACATTATTAGACTTGTTGCTACAAATCCCTTTCATATGATTCATGTAAAATCTCTTGCTACCTGTGTGTGATTATTGGCTAAGTCAATCACCCATAATTTTAAAAGTCTGTCAAGTGAGTCTATGTAGCGTAGCTTGAAATCATATAAGCAAACCCACAAAAGAATATGGGAGTTTACAAAGGAGTATCCATACAAGTACATGTATGTGGATTTGTTGTTTTTGGTAAGTAGAGTGTGATTAGCCATTTAAGATGATCAGCAAAATTACTTAAGGTAAATGAAAGTCAACAAGTTCCTACTCTTGTTAAGTGCATAAAGTTTAAAAAAAAAAAAAAATCCATTAAATTAAAGCTCATGTAAACCAAAACAGAAAATGGTTGATGATGAGCTTCAAACAATTCCGTAAAAAAGGTGCAGTAATTGTGTTAATGATGCAATGTTACCTTTCGACCCCCATTGCCCAGACCTCCGGTGTCTGGGCCACATCATCCAACATAGTTGAGTTTTGACTCCATTGTTCTGAAAAAAATCTGACAGTCCTGGTGGTGCCTCCACTCAGTTCCTGTGGATTGGGAGGGGGAGGGGACTTCCAGTGCGCATGCGCCCTTCCTTCCTCATCGGGTACCATTTCTGGCTTGCTCTGGAAGTTGGGAGCTCAGTTGAATTCCCTCCAGAGAAACTGTTTTTGTGCTGTGTTCACTACTTCTACTGCAGAATTTGTTTCCTGAACACTCCTGGTCTGTTTCAAGATCAGGACAGCTTATATTTGACCTGCTGATCCTCTGAGAGTTGAGGAAGTAGGGCTGGTCTTGGCTCAGTACTATTATTCTTGAAGATGGCATCTGGTGGGTGGAATGGCAGACAGAGAGAGGAAGGTGGCATACAGGCAATCGCTGGCAGGGTGCTGTGGGTGTCAAGCCGGAGACTCCTTCACCTTCACCCTTGTTGGGTAAAGGGCAGAAGATGGACACATGGAACCATTTCATGCAGCCTGGGATGACCATGAGTACTGTTACAGTTGTCAGCAGCAGCTCGGCCATGTGTGTTCTCAGAATACATACATGTTTTGTGCTTGGCGGGGAGAGGACAAGTGGCTACCTTACAAGGAGTCCTGGAGGAAGTTGCCAGAAGGCCAAGCGTAGGCATGCTGCCAAATGCTGGGTCATCCAGTCTGACTCCACTGAGTCTTCCACCCTGATTGACGCCACTAGAGAAAGGGAAGCAAGCCTGTGAGGTTGCCCGGTAGCTTAGTTGGTTGCTACTTCATCCACCAGAACCCAACTCCCTGGGTGAATTAGAGAGAAGAGGCAGCATAGTCACAACTCGGGCTGCAAAGGATCCACTCGTGAGGGTTCCAAACGCCTGGCGCCACCTGAGGTGATGACCAGAGGTTCCGTAGCAGCTGATCCAAGACTCATGGCAGTCTTGGAGATTATGGCCAAGAACCAACAATTGTAAGTGCAGCTGATCTGGCAGCTGTCCAAACCCTGAATGCTGGCTACTCTAGATCCTCATCCGAAGAGGTAGGCCAAGTACCCTTGAATCTTCCAGCCCAGACCTCCTGGTCCAAGCTCTCAAAACCCAAGCCACCCCCGGTGAAGCCACGATGGATGCCTATGGGCCCCTGTCCAGGCATCCTGAAACCCTGGCTGAATTCCTAAGCTCTCCAATCCGGGTTGAATGTCTGGGTATTTCAGAGCACTGGAGACAGTACGCAAGTCTGTGGTGATGTCTAGCTGTAGTGACCCTTCAGCTCCTATGGCCCCTGCTGCAACCCAAGTTCCAAATCTGGTGTCTCCAAGCCCTATTTCGGCTGCTGCCCCTCCAGGCCCAATTTGGATGGAGAAGGTTGCGATCGCACTGCACCCTTCATTTGAGCCGGGTACCATGCCTCCCTCACTGGAGGGGCAAACAGAACAGGAGCTCTATGAAGAGCAGCAGTTGCAGACGGAGACTTTGTCTCTGTCTGTCCCTGCTGGTACTCTCTTCATGTCGGAGTCACCATCTTGGATGCCAGCTCGTTGCATCCATTCTGAGCCAACTCTCTCTCAGTCCACAGGCTCTGGAGTTCTTGCAACTCCAGCAGGTGTAGGTGCCCTCCAGCCAGCTTACCCCCGGTTTGGCGGCTGCTGTGGCTCCTGTCTCAAGCCTTCCGGAAGTTCTGCTTTCTCGCCCTGTGTGAGAGGAGCAGATGTGGGCTGGGGAGGCAGCAGGATGACTTCTGTGGAACTTTTCATTTCCCCCAATGCAAGGCATGGTGACAGACACGCTTCTGTGACAAGCAGCCTCCTCATCTGCCCCGGATGAGCTGCTGCCTGACGAGGCTTCGAGTGTTGTGACTCCAATGCCTGGTGTCGAGACTTTGGATATCGACATGTGAGAAGGAGTTGTTGCTTTCTGATTCGTCTGGTAGTAGGCCCAGGTTGCCAGCTCCAACATTACTCTGCTTGGCAGAGCCCTGTAGCATCCGTGGCATCGGTGGAACCTGCTTCTGTCCCCATGGACACTACTTTGGCACCAACTCAGGGCTTTGAGCAGGTCAAAGCTCTCATTTGCAGCCTAGTGGATGACCAAGCTGTGGTTGCCCAGCCGTAGGAGAGGAGAAGGGCCATTGTGATGTGCTGCCAGGACTTGTACTTGGAAGACACGCAATGTAGGCCCTGGATTCCTTTCTGGCCCTTTGTCACTGAGTTTTATAACCAACAGATTGCCAGGATTTGCATCACCTGGGTCTCTGTGGAGCAGCTGATATCTAGCTGTCTGTGGCAAGGGCGAGTTCTCTCCTAGCAGGATGTCCGGGGGAAATCGTGTTCTGCTTGGGAGCAAATCTACTTGTCCCAGTCACTTCTGGTTGATTTAGATTGGGAAGAGTATGCTGCAAAGGCATCAAAAGCCCTTTCCTTGACTTTGTATGCCTTCAGGAAGCTAGAGGAGGATGCTAGAGGCTGTGTCCTCATGGGGTCCTACTACAATGTCTCCCTGTTGGCTCTGAGGTCCCTCTTGGATGACCTCCAGTGTTCGGAGCAGATGGGGGGGGGGGGGGGTTAGGACTGGCTGGGTCAGGCAGCCTGGCTCACAAGTTCTTTGTCATGGGTGATTGACCATTAGATCATTACAGCCTGCAGGTGAATTGCATTTGCTATGCAGGGAGGGTTATCTCCATGGTCAGAAGTTGTCTGATCCAATCTACCACTGAGTGCACATGGGTCCCTGTTCTCTAACACACTTTTTGGAGGAGAGATGGTGGACATTTTTTGACAACTTCAGAACTTTTGAGCCTACTCTTGCCCAACAGGCCAGGATAAAGGCTTTGACCGACTCTGTGCGTTCGCTTTCCTCCCTAGCTGCTGCCATCCCGTAGTGTTACGCCCAGACTGCAACCCCTCATGCCCCGGCCAAAGCCATGTCCAAGGCATCACAAGGGCCTATGAAGAGTGGGAAACAATCCAGGAAGGGCAAGAAGGCTGGCAAAGGCAAGAAGCCAGGGAAGCCTTGAAGCTCCTGATGCTTTTTTTCCAGACCACACCATCTCATGGTGGCCCTCCACCATCACTGTAGACATCTCTGAGCACCCAGTCGGCAGCTGCCTTTCCACTTTTAGGTCTCAGTAGAAGTTGGTCACAGACAATTCGTACATCTTAAATACTCAGCTATACCACAAACCCCACAAAGGAGTACAAAGCATCGGTGTTTCTAGTGGCCGTGTTACAGCTAAGGTGCAAGAATGCCGTAGAGTGGGAGGAAGATCCTGGGTTGCCCAAGTTCTACAATCTACTCTTCATAGTTCCCACGTGGGATGGAGGTTGGCCTCCAGTTACAGACCTGTCATCGCAGAATGAATACATGGAGACCCCACAGACAGCTACAGTGGCCCCAGGAGTCTTTGGACCCCAAAGATGTATTTTTCTAAGTGGCCATCGTGGAAACTTCAAGGAAGTATCTCAAGTTTGCATTCTGGGGCCAAGTTAACGAGTTCAGGGTGCTTCTGTTCAGCCTTGCCATGACACATCTGGTGTTCACCCTGCTTGGACAGGCGGCAGCCGCACACCTTCACCAGAATACCATAGGCATTTATGTGTACCTGGATGACTGGCTAATCTGGGCACTAGGACCCCTATATTCACAGCATCAAGTACAGACCATTCTGTAGCTTTGCAATTGCTTAGGCCTGATCCTAAATCTATCAAAAAAGTCCAGCCTAATGCCACAGTAGATCCTTTCGTGGCATCCAGCTCAACCAGGTTGCCTACATCTGTCGTCCTTCAGAAGATAGGTGAGAGACACTCCAGCTGATGCTCAAGGCATTCCTGACTCATGAGGTTTGCTCGGCTCAGCAGTGGCAAGCTCTATTCGGCTCCCTGTCCTCGATGGACTCCAAGGTCCCTCTGGGTCGCCTTCACCATTGTCCTTTGCACCCTGTGAGATAGATGATCAAGGGACCAACGCTACCAAGCCCCAGTGTCGGTCCCCTCAGAGGACGACCGGCACCTCTTTTAGTAGATCATTTGGGCAAACATCATGTCTGGACAGACATTAGTGCCCTTTCAAGCACAACTCGCCATGTACACAGACTCTTCTCAGTCTATGTGGGCAGCACATGTGGATGGCCATACAGGGTCATGCATTTGGCCAACGTAGTCCACCTCCCATAACATAAATTGGTTGGAACTGGTGGTGATACTCTTAGTGCTTCTCCACTTCCAGGACCTAATGGAGCACAAACATGTCCTTGTTATGTGCAACAACATGACTGCAATCACCTACACTCCCAGAAACTGACAGAGCTGGCTGGACGCATCATAGGATGGTGCTCTGAACATGATGTTCACAGACACACCGAGAGCCTCCAAGTCTTCTGCCTAGGCAGGAGACCTCCCGCTTTTTCGTACTTTTTTACAGTTTCACGCTCTCCCACTTTTCATAAAATGTCTCCAACTTGCAAAATGTAAAATAAAAGTAGCTTTATTCCATTTGTGGCTGTAAGGTTGCACTGTTTTGAGGTGTTGTTGCACTATATGCTTGCAGAATATGTCTATGATGGTGCCTAAAATGGTTCAAAATGCAGGAAATGAAGATGCTAATTTCAAATTTTTCCTGGGGAAGCATGCCCCGAGACCCCCCAAGCTATGCCTCGCTCCTTCAATGCTCACACTTTCACTTTTCAGTACCAGCAGGAAGCTCTCCCACTTTTAACATAGGCTAGCGTGGATGCTCTGCACATGTCCTGGCCAACCAACTCTTGAGAAGAAGTCAGCCCGTAGGGACAAAGTAGTTACTCCACCCATGGCGCATTCAGACCATACAGGCCAGCTTGTACCCCACACGTGGGTGTGTTCCCAACGAGAGCAAATACAAAACTTCCTGTTTCTATGGGGCCTGTTCCCAATCCTCAGGCCCTATCAGTTGACACTCTAGACATGGACTGGAGCAACCTTTGGGTGTATGCCTTTCTGCCTCTGCAGATCCTCCCAAGGGTTCTGCGGAAGGTTGGGTCTCACGAGTGCAATTTGATCATGGTTGCCCCCTGGGGTCTCAGGACAGATTGGTCTCTGGACCTTCTGGAATTAAGCATTGAGCCTCCTCTACATTTACTGACATGGCTGAAACTTCTTGTGCAACGGTGGACAAGTGTGTTCCACAGGAACCCTCAGTGCTCACCCTCCACATTTGGTGGTTGTTGCACAGCACACCCACGACAGAGGTTGTCAGAATTGATCACAGATAGAATTGCTAGAGGGGGGCTTCGGTCTTCTCTAACTGTTTGTTTGCCTCATTGAAAATTATTTTCAGAAGGGTGCACCACTCAGGAAATACATCTATGGTTTCAGTGCATCATGGACTTTGCCAACTTCCTGCTATACTAGTGGGAAGTCCTCCACAAGAGCTTGAGAATCGTGTAGAGATTCTGATCAGCCATCTCCTCAACCCTGGCAAATGTCTTACACATTAGCTTTGGGAGTGATCCTTATCAGGTGGTGCTCATTGAGTCATTCTACATTGACAGACCGGCAGACAGCCCGGTCCTACCATGGTGGAACCTCCCGCTGGTCTTAGTCATGTTGAAGGAGTGGCCCTTTGAAACTGAATGCCTAGAGGATCCCCAACAGGTGGACCACAAGTACTGGATGTGGAAAACTTGTTTTCTGTTCACACTTGCATCAGGGGTAAGGAGAAGTGAGATCCACACTCTAGCACAACACTGAATCCAATGGTCACCAGACCACTTCTGGAGTGACCCTTAGATCAAGCAGACAATCTTGAAGACCTACGAGAATGCTTTGGATAGGCCTGCGGCGTTAAAGCAATTCTTGTCTAGGGCTCACAAGATGTGAGTCTTTAATGCCTCCTGGTGTACCGTCAAGAATGTCGCTGTAGTCCATATTCTATGGGCCTGTTGCTGGAGATCGCCACGACTTTCACTGAGCACTACTTGTGTGGCTTGATAGTGCTTGAGGGCATGTACGCCTTAGCAGGCTCCTTTGCATAGGTTCCTGATACTTGTCCATTAGACTTCCTTTGTCCCCTCAGGGCACCAACCATGCCAGTTTATGGTGCCTTCAGGGTTTAGACTTGGATGCAGTATATAGGTCGGCATACCTAGAGTAGGCCTTAGACCTTCTTTCAGACTTGTGTCTGGTAGTTGAACCCTAAGTCTCCTGGCCTTTAGCTGGTGGACCCATTTTCAAACACTACCTCTTGGATCCATATAACCGACCGGACACCCGCCCCCCCCCCCAGCCTTTGCCCCCTTTTACACAGCACACTGGTCTCACTAGATCTTTAAGTCTTGAAGAATGGAAATAGACAAGTGTCTACTCATGAGGCAGAGAACTATCACTTTGGCAGGCAATTTTCCAAGGGAGACCAGTGCAGTCCCATGTTGGTTGGTAAGAAGGGTTTCCAGGATTCTGCTGTTGGTGGGCTCAAATCCACATACCCTATGAGGTTTTCTCTTCAAATGTTGCCTTTTCTCCCAGACACATGGTTTCCCCCCAGGCTGTCGGTCCCGGCAGTCTTAATATGGTCAATATGCCTGTAATGTTGTGCCCTCCTACAATCCATTTGTGTATCAGCAATGTTGGTAGAGAGGAAATGTTACGTAACAAATATGTGAAGTTTTTTTCGTAATTTTGGTATTAGTAAGTATACTTACCTCTCGACCACCAGAGAAGCCCACCCAACCACCCTGCTTCCTTGACAGGTGATGTCAACTGACCAATCATCCAGGAGGAAGGAAGAACACAGGAGCATGCACATAAGGAATCACCACTTGATCTATCGGAACTGAGAGATGGCGCCACCTGGACCGTCAGGTTTTTGGAAGCAGTCGAGTGAGTAATCCAACTCAGTTGTGTCGGGCGTATTGGCCAGACACGGAGGTCATGGTAATGGTGATCGAATGGTGAGTGCACTTATTGAGTTGGCTTCTGGACACTTTTATCTCCTGGAACACCTTGTGTGTTGACAGTGTGTCAAATATTCTGCACTAGGACAATATAAAATTAATTTTATATCCACATCAGATATACATTTAAAAACCGGTGACCTTGGCCACTGCGAGCAAGGCAGCCAATCAGATCACAACACATCTTTGGGTGCATTCCTCCCATTTGTATACACTACATTCTTTATTGCATCCATTTCCTTGAGGTATAAATATTGAAGATACCACAAAGCATCAAAACACAGATATTGCCACCAAATTTAAATAAATTATACATCATGCAAATGGTAAATGTTAATAAATACCAACAAATGTGTTGAAAATATTATTCAAGTAACAGAGGTATGGGCTTCTGCTGGTTGCAGAAAATTATACGAACCGGTTTCTTATGGCCTCACAAAGACGCAGATTTCCCACTTTCATTATTCCATAGCATAATAGTGTTAAAGCTAATGATAGTGATTATGGTGATGAGATTGAACTCCCATATTAGCTCCACGTCATGATCCTTCAAACTTGATTTAATTATGGTTTTTGTACTGTAAGAATAACCGAAGGAGGTATAAAAGAATCTAATCATGAATTCATAATTTAATTATGGTCACTTCAAAACGTACCATAGTGAGAAAGATGGTAGTTTATTAACAGTGAACTATCTTCTTGTCTATATTAAATGATACAGTATTTTCTGTTTGTGCTAAAATTCTGAATGTTTTCCTGGCAGCTAGACAATACCCTATTAGAACATATTTTGAACATTATTAAATTTGGATACAGGTCCTGTTATCTGATGCGTGATTTTAACATAAATTTGCTTTATAGTCAAACACATATAGGAATTTCACATTTTCTGGACCTGGTGTTGTGAAACGTTTACTTGCCGTCCACTAACTCTTTCAGTGCCAACCGCGACTGAAGTCAAACTGCTTACAACAAACTGCTCTGATTGATGATAAGGGTGCTAGATTCATCTTCCTTGTGAAAAGGCCATTCACTCAAGTACCAGCATGCCTATAGTTACATAGAATATAATTGTCCTGCTTAACAGCTTTCCTCGACGACTCCGTCAAAAATGCGGCACTGAATGACTTAATGGACCCACCTGAGTGACAGACAATACCACAACTTATTGATAATATATTCAGTAATGTGTGTGATCTTATATATGTACCTGCCAATGGTATATTATGAACTGATATATCTGATCTTTTCCGCATGTTTTAAAACCTTATATAGAACCGAACGTCCACCGCTAACGAAACAAATTATTTCTTAGATTTAAACACACATTTTAAAATGTTCTCCCCTGACAAGATTGAAATCATCAAATCATGATCCAAATCAATTCTTTCCTGTATTTTATCAAGATTTCCAACTCGTGCGTCAACTGGCAAAAGAAAATGGATATAACTGTTTAAACATATAAGCTACTCGAAGTTTCTCTATTAGATAAATAACACCAGCAAAATTATAGGCCTATCATCGTCAATGCGATCAACTTTTATGATACATGTGTCTTAGCTCACACCCGATGAAAAAGGAACATGTAGACGTAAATGATACTTTGCGATTTTCATATTTCTCATGAACGGTAGGTCACGACATGATCTTGACGTGCAGTTTGGTTCACAGAAGAAATGACCACAGGAATCTAAAACCATTGAAAGTTATAATTCTTAAAGTGCAGGACTGAAGAAGTTGAAATCACCAGCGTCGGTGCATGGTCTGTTTTTGCACGCATTTGGACCGTGCAGGACAACATCCATTCTATGTGAATAGGGTCAACCACTTTATACCGGGTACTTGTTTCTGTGGATTCTGCGAAAGCCAGCCTCAGATGGAGTGATTTTGCAAGTGAACCAATACGATCAAGTTGTGGAGTTTTCCAACGGACGTAACGAGTTCAAACTTACTTAGTATCTATATGACATTGGGAAACGCCTTTCATAGTTTATACGGAGTCTATAAATGCGACATATTGCTACTTCATATGGCGTATGCTGATGATTTCGTTCTGTGTTCTGACACTGCAGAAAGACTTTTGTTTTGTTAAAAAAAAAAAATGGTTTCTTCAAAAGCTCTTGCTGTTAAATTTGCAGGAAACTTATATACTAGTGTTCAATAAAAGTAGAACGTGTGATAAATTCTACAATGGCTGTGAAATTGAAAGAAACGATAGTTACAAGTATTTAGGTGTATGGTTTATTATTTCCAAGCTAGACTGCATGGCTACCACCAAATCACATCACGTTATACAAGCGAATGAGGCGGTGTGCAAGGTACATACAGGATTAGTGGGCCAGTAAATTGAGTCCGGTCGCAGCTTTTAAGATGTTAGACAATTAAGTAATGCCCATACTGGAATAGAAGTGTGCCGACGTGTGCTAGGAAACAAACCATTTGATATAATGGGGAGGTTTCAATTAAAGTTCATTAAATAGGTATTAACTGCTCGCTTCTAAACTTCCACTGACGCAATATATGTTGAAACAGGAAGAATGGCATTACATTAAAACATTAGGGTAATGGGTTGAAATATTTGATTAGAATTCTATTATCAGACAAGTAAAATGTGCACATAAGATGGTGAAACAAGAGAATGGCTTAACATTTGAAATGTGAGGATAATGGGTTGAAATATTGGGATAGAATTCTAAATTTATCAGATAAGTAAAATGTGCATATTGGACGCTAGGAGATCTGGATCTAAGCGGTCAAGAGACTTGGTGAGGTAAAGTTAGAAAACTGTTAAACCTTGTGCATACGAATTTATGTATCAAACACAAGATTTGCAATGATACATCCTTCCTATTAGGGAGGTACAAGAGGCTTTAAAACAAAATATTGTGGGTTGACGCATCTACAATATATGGTTATCAACAGAAACAAAATGTTTACCTATAGACTATATGCAAAATTTATAAACACTTGGTATATAAAACTATATTATTTTATATTCAGTTACGGATGCAAAACTTAGGAGAATCCTGGAACAGCCATAAGTAGATGGTGCAGATATTCAATTTCTAATGCTTTTGATCTTTCAACTTGTCTACTTACCAAAGATGTTTTGTTGCATCCTTCAACATATTTATCATTGCTATTAAAATTAGGGTTACATTTTGTCTTCATGTGTGTTATATGTCTACTTGCTGCATAATATAAGTCACCGACGTTAAGTTTTCGTCCACGTGTCATATCTTTGTCGTAAAATTAATTACACTTTATTTTCATTTTTTATTACATGTCTGCTACATAAGTACTGTTGTGGGTATATACTATCCATATACTATCCATTCTCAAAATATGCTATGAGAACAATTTATCTTATTGTCTGAATTGTGTCTTCAAATTGTACTTTGGAATTATATACTTATTATATACCTATGTACATGACCCTGTAGTTCTGATATCTATGTCAAATATATGTTTGTTTATTTATTTATTTATTTAATTATTTATTTATTTACTTACTTACTTACTTACTTACTTACTTACTTACTTATTCATTCATTCATTCATTCATTCATTCATTTATTTATTTATTTATTTATTTATTTATTTATTTATTTATTTATTTATTTATTTATTTATTTTAATAGGCATGTGAATTGCACAATAGTTCAAGTGTCGTATGTCCAGTATAAACTTGTATGGCATAAAGGTCAGTACTGGCCTACGTTTTATGTTAATAAGATCATTACTCACTACTACTACTACTACTACTACTACTACTACTACTACTACAATCTTGACGGTTTTGCTGGTGTTCTGTACAATGCCATCAATGACAAAACGTGTTTGCCCCTGCGCATAAAGGCAGTACAAAGTACATATACTCAAGTTCTGTTTGTCGTACTACAGAATACCCCGGAGTTGTTTCGAGTATAATGATTACATCAACTCTGTTGACAAAGTCTTCACTTACTGATGCAAAACTGTTTAGCATAAGATTGATTTCAGTGTCTTGAGGCCACAATAAAGCGTAGAATAGATATAGTTCCCTTCAAATTAGAATAGAGCTATGTTTCTGTAAGCATGGTAATTTGATGAATTTCAGTACCTTGAAGGTTTTGGTATTTTTGAAATGTGCCAGTAGTGATTCCTTATGTAGTGAATTATATTAAAATATCATAAAGAACATAGACATATTCAACCGGTATGTGTTATCACATTTTAACAATTATTTCTACATTGCCATATGAACCCCTTGGAACCCCATGACACATTTTTTCAATGAGTGTTATCAAAATCAAAGGTCACAGAAACTTTGAATATTTGCCTGTTGTTTCACAGCCTGGACATTACCTTCAACAGATCCTTAATGAATAACGTTTAGATGATTGAAATTTGACAGAGATAGATTAATCACGCTCGCTAATCTCGAAATTTCGAGTTTTAAATATTACGAGAAAAAGGTAATTACCACTTTGAGACTCGTAATTACAAGAAACAATCGTACTTACGAGAAAACAACTCGTATGTATGAGTCGTAACGAGGACTTTTAAAACGCGATAAAGATGCGATTACAACTTTTAAATCTTATGATTACGAGAAAAAAATGGTGCTTAAGAAAAAAAAGTCGTACGTATGACAAACTGGTAATTATAACTTTTAATACCCATAATTACTCGTAATGACGAAAAAAAATCGTACCCATTGGAAAACAACTCGTATGTATGACTTTTAAAACCCGCAATTACGAAAAAGAAGTTATTTGTTTTGTTTTTTTCATAATTACGGGAAAAAAGCTCGTAATTATGAGAAAAAATTGTAATTACGAGTAAAAATTCAAAATTACGAGGGATTTTGGTGGTCGAAATGGGCTTCCGTACAATCATATGGGGGTGGGTGGGGGGAGAGACCACACGATGAGGGGACAATCCGTAAAAATAGGGCCACACACCTTCCCATGGGACAGCGGAACAATGTACCAACCAGAAAAGAAGATCTGCTTTACAGCAAATCTGTCTGGGTGCCTTCAAAATGAGAACAGTTTGAAATGTTACCATTTGCCATTCTTCAACATAATCAAAATTGTGTGTACAAGCCTCATTTGTATAAATTAGAATGCTACAACTTTGGTTCTCGGTTTATTGGATGTAGCATTATTTGTCACAAACTTATAAACCGAAGTTTGAATGAGACCACTATCTACAGTAGTTTTGAAGCTATTGAAGATTTTAATATTGTGTATTTGCCTAATTTGCATAAATTAAAAGCCTAGAACTTTAGTTCATGGTCCATTGGATGTGGTTATGTCACAAACCTACAAATTGAAGTTACAATGGTACCTCTATGTACAATAGTTTTGAAGTTATTCAAGATTTAGATTTTGTGTATTCGCATAAATCAAAATCCTACCACCTTGGGTTATTATGGTTCATTGGATTCAGCTATGTCACAAACATATAGAGTGAACTTATCTATGATAGTTTTGAAGCTATTCAAGATTTTAATTGGGTGTATTTGCCTAATTTGCACAAATCAAAAGCCTGAAACTTTGGTCATGGTTCATTGTATGTGATTATGTCACAAATCTACAAATTTAAGTTGCAATGATACCTTTATGTATAATAGTTTTGAAGTTATTCAAGATTTAGATTTTGTGAATTCGCCTTATTCACATAAATTAAATTCCTACAACCTTGGGTTATGGTTCATTGAATGCACATATGTCACAAACATATAGAGTGAAGTTGAAATGGCGCCTCCATCTATGATAGTTTTGAAGCTATTGAAGATTTTAATTCTGTTTATTCACCTAATTTGCACAAATTAAAATTTTACAACTTTGGTTCATAGTTCCTTAGATGCAGCTGTCACAAACCTACAAGTTGATGTTGCAATGGCACCTCTATGTATAATAGTTGTGAATTTAATAAAGATTTAGATTTTATTATTCACCTTTTATCTTTATATTTATTTGCATAAATTAACGTTTTACAGTCTTGTTTCATTGGATGCGTCTATGTTACAAACCTTTAAATTGAAGTTTGGATGGCACCTCCTTCTATCTATAATACTTTGAAGTTATTCAAAAAGATTTAAATTTTGTGTATTCACCTCATCTGCATAAATTAAAATTGTACAACTTTGGTTTATGGTTTATTGGATACGGCCATATTACAATAGTTCTCAAGCTATTCAAGATTTAAATTTTGCATATTCACCTAATTTGCATTCATTAAAATTTTACAAATTTGATTCATGGTTCATTGGATTGGGCTTTGCCACAAACCTATAATTTGAAGTTGGAATGGCATCTTTATCTATGATAGTTTTGGAGATATTCAACTTTTAATTTTTTTAATGTCCTTAATTAGCATAATTTGAAATTCCACAACTTTCATATACTATCCATTGTATTGGCAGGTGTCACAAACCTAAACCTAAACATGAACATTGATATTGTGTGTCTATGTGTAACAGTTTGGAAAATATGGAGCTTTCAAAACTTTAATTGCCCCTTATTTGCATAATTTTAAACATCATGACTATTCCAAACCAGGTGCTTAATTTCACTGGTAGGTGAGTCACCATGGCTAGTTTATACATGGTAGCTTGCACGGTGTCTGAGAAAAGCTCCGGACATATTATGTGGCGGGAAGAAGAAGAAGAAGAAGAAGAAGAAGAAGAAGAAGAAGAAGAAGAAGAAGAAGAAGAAGAAGAAGAAGAAGAAGAAGAAGAAGAAGAAGAAGAAGAAGAAGAAGAAGAAGAAGAAGAAGAAGAAGAAGAAGAAGAAGAAGAAGAAGAAGAAGAAGAAGAAGAAGAAGAAGAAGAAGAAGAAGAACCCAGACATAACTAATGGCAGCAAAGAAAAGTTACTGCAGCATTGCAGACCTTTCAGTTGCAACCCTCACTCTGCACATATGTATATGCTACATGAGGGCAATATCATTTCACTTTTTTGGATCGAACATGATGTTCAATCTTGTAATTAATATATAAAATTTGTAATGCTTTTACATATGGACTCAAAGATTCCGAATGTATAAACTTTATGCATGGTAGCCATGAAATTTTCCTCACTGTGTGCAACTTCTAATACAGATGGGAAACTGGGTTGATTTATTGGCCTGGAGCGATTCCATGAGGTGTCAATTCGTGAAGTTAGGACGAAGGCACTTTTACCCTCCATCAGATCTACCACATCGGAACAAATATCTCAGAAACACCAAAGCCACTGGATGGCACCACTGTTTCCTCAAAATATATCCATACGTTTTGTTTGTAACGTCACGTGTATTTGTTTCGATTGCAATTTTGTTTTTTTAGTTTTTGTTTTTGTTGTTTGTTGTTTTTTTTTTTTTTTTTTGTTTGTTTTATTTTTTTGTTTTTTGTTGTTTTTTGTTTTGTTTTTGTTTTTGTTTTTGTTTTTGTTTTTTTGTTTTTTTTTTGTTTTTTGTTATGTAAGCAAACCTGCATCCAAAATGCCGATCATCAGGAAACGGTGGACACTTATCACAATACTTCATCACCATCTCAATGTTCCTAACCCACACCAACCCGGACGAACAAGGAGAGGAATTAATGAAACTGGATGCAATAAAAGCTGCAAGACTAAACGAAATTTCTCTCAAGATCATTCAAGACACAGAAGTCAAACACTTGTCACATTTCGTGTGATGTACCCAAAATTTCCATATTATGGTCCGTTTTTTATCTATCTCGAGGACATTCATTGCTCGGTCAAAACTAAATGCACATTTATTATTCATAGATGATGCAAACATATTCATGTTAAGACCATTTTTTTAAAGGAAAAAAATACATACTGAATCTAGGCATTTGTCAGTCAACAAACGTAATATGAATATTTACAAATCTTACTTTAGTGTCTTCACGTCAACCCCCCCCCCCCAAAAAAAAAAAAAAAGATCACTTTTGGAAATTGTGATATAAATTGAGTAAAATCAGGTAGGTATAATCCCAGGTGATAAGGTAATATTGAACGCACGTGTTGAAAATGTGGTACAAAGTACTGCATGACAAATACTTCAAACCTATCAAAAGACACATCCCTGTTTATTGTGCCAAAAATATCGTGCTGCTCCTTCGCTTACCCATATATCCCATGTAGCATTCAAATATATGCAAGATCATGCAAATCGAATTTAAACAAATTACATTATTCACAGTATTTTTTTTAAGGATTTTCCCAAACTTGCATCCAAGAACACCCATAGCTTATGCACACAATTATGGAAAACTATGAAAAGTCAATCTTTATTTATATGTCACAGTAAATTTTGTTCACAGACAGGTTTATGAGAAGCTTCCATCAACATCCCGCAATCGTCTTATATCAAGTAAAAATATACACCAGACCACACGCGAGAAAAAGCGCAGGCTTGTATGTCGCTCATACTCATATAGGCTCGCACAGCATGAACATTGCAGGACTAAGTTACAGGACCAAAACTGGAAAATAAACTTAATATAACTAAATCCAGTGAACGATATTATAATGCAAGATTTAAAAAGGAACTACAAATCGTGTTCATCAACATTTATCATTAAAACTTTCAACCAAGCTTTATACAAATACGTCGTAATTTTGTTTTCTTGTGTGCAAATACCTCAACTAATATTTTATTGTCACACCTCAGTTCACATTTGAATAGCAGGGAATCCTTATATTTTAACTCTTTCAGTGCCAAATTTTGGACTGAATCAACAGCTTTTCTCGGCGCAAATTGGGCGCAATGCGCGCGAGAAAAGCTGTTGACCTGGGATATTCTCTCTGGAACTAAAGGTATACTGTTACTTGAATTAAAGGTCTTTTTACGAGGAATATGAATCTGGAATCCTGGTAACTAGTTTGCCTTAAGAAGATCGACTTAAGACGTGATTGAAAGAGTTAATATCAAAAATTCTCACCTTCATATTTTTATATACTGCATTTTTACACAAAGTTAGGCCCACGAACTGAAAAAAACAAAATCAGATGGTACAACTGCATATATACCTCAGTTTACATTTAAATGATCAAACTTTATTTGCACTTTTAGGGACTTACAATTTCAACTTCAACATCTCTTGACATTTTAATCTTATTCGCGTGTGTTTCAGACATGAAAAACCAATGAGTTTCAAACTTTGATAAACATGTGACACTACACCCACACACACGCGCGCGCACACACCTGCACATGTACGTACATACCCACGTACGGATGTACATACATACATACATACATACATACATACATACGTTCATAGATTAGAGTGCATGTGTAATACATGAATGAATCTCAAAGTAACATGAGCAGATGCAGCACTTTACATAATATGATGTATATTGTATTACTACCACCAGAAGTATATACCCTCCTACCCCCTTGCATTCTTTAAATTATGGTTGTGGAGTGGGGTTTGGTAAATGTCAAACGTGTCTTGATTGATTAAACTGTATTTGTATGGGGGCCCAGTTCGATGAGTGTTTACTTCTCTAGGAAACTTCACTCCATCTTGTATCAAGGATTGTGTATCTATATGTATTATGGAAATAATAAAATTCAAACCATTTAAATTTAATTCAGTTGGTCATGAAACATATAAGGTGTTTGGGGCAAAGCAATCCAATACAGGTTCTCCAATCAGTGTCGTTTTTCCGTTTTCTGGTCATTACTTTTGTTAAATTGTGGAATATTATAGTCAAGGTGCATTTGCTTCACATTGACAGTCCTTCCCATTTTATTGTCATCTTCAGGTCGAGACGAATATTTTAAAGGACTCAGAGCTCTGGGCGATGTCTTACCACAACCCTGTAGAATAGGTTGCAGCCTCATGTCACTGTTGCCAAGGCCGTAAATAAAATTTGGCACACTTCCGCGGCGCAGTTTTTTGTCGGACACGTTCCTACTCCTCGGGGAAACAGATCCAGACCGTCGGGGAGTGGTGTCGCTTGATTTTCGGACAGGTGGCAGGTTCCTGGACCGTTGAGGGCGGTCCTCATTTGCCTGCGAAACAAGTGCACCCTTCAAGCCATCAGGCGACCTTTCCCGAAAAGCACGTCGGAGTTCTTTCATTTCTGCTTCCATACCACGGACTTTTTCGTCCTTGTATTGTGTCGTCAAGATGACAGCCTCAATTTCCGTCCGCAAGGAAGTAAGCTTGTCATCAAGTTTGTCAAAATCATTCTTCATAAACACCTGACTACATTCAGATATGCTTCTTTGGTGGTCATTGGCAAAACTCTCCTTTGGATAATCTGGAGATTTGCTTTTCATGCGTACTATGTCATAAAGCGCATCGATTTTTTCCGTCAAGGAAATAATCTCATTTTCATGTTTGGTTACAAATGCCCCAAATGCATCTGTCAAACTCTGTCCTTTGTCTGCTAGTTCCATTTCCTGCAACAGATGTCCCCTCACATCTCTCTGGTCTGTTTCTTTTTGGTCAATTATGTTCTCAAGTTCGCCAATACGCTCAAAAAGTTTCCCTATATTTATTTGTAAAAAACTAACTCGAACATTGTCTGGATTCGACATAATGTCATCATCGTCCGCCAAAAGATATTTGCAAATGCGTATATTAAGATCACGTATCTGGCTATCAAATAAGGATATACGTTCGTTAACCACGCGGTTTGCTTTCTCGTTTGCCGCGTTAGAGCGAATCATTATTTTCATCTCTTCTGTGTGACCTGTCTTCATTCCACCAATCTCTGCCCGAAGTTCGTTGACAAGCGCAATGGCCCTGCGGTGACTTTCTTGTTCTCCTCTTAATGACTCCTGCAGGCCAATAATCTACACAATAAAGCAATTTATGATTTATTATGTACTGTTGAAGCCATCAACACAAACGAATAACCATCATACATCAAGTTTACGATAAACAAACAATAAATTAAAATAGTGAACACATGTTGTTCAAAAGGTATACGGCGACAGGCGTTCACAAAAACTTAGGAAAATTACAGATCGAAATACTCTAATGTACTGTGGTTTGAAAACAAAACCAACAAAAAAGTTTCGTTGGTTGTTATGAAAAAACGAAAATCGTCGACTGCATAAAAGATTAAATTCTCTTACGTAACATATTGGAGAGCTGGTGTAAATATTACAAGTATACATTCCATGTTATTTAAAGTTTAAACTATGCTTCTATTTTTCCTACTGCTGGCTCATTCTTCAATGATTTCATTTAAACCACTGTTTTTGTTGTTTTTTGGACTATTCACGGTATCCAGACTAGACATTTCATGTGTTCTCACTTTTTTTTTTCAAAGTAAAATAAAATGAAATAAGATCAAAAGATTCAGCAAAATTCGAACCTGGACGGCTGTGGACCAGCCGGTTGTTTTCACTGTGGGTTCGTTGAAACTGAACTGAAATACATATATATATATATATATATATATATATATATATATATATATATATATATATATATATATATATATATATATATATATATATATATATATATATATATATATATATATATATATATATACATATGGGTTCAGCTGCCGGTACGTGAAACAAAGGGAAGCTATTACGCAAAGAATGCATCGAGGTCAGAAATTATAGTTCAGTGCGGTTTCCGAGATTGTTGAACAAGTTGAAAGTAAGAACGAAGGTTGCTGCTTTAAACTCACGCAGGCAGCATGGTTTAAATATGAGACACAAAACTCGTAGTTGTTGCTTCTTGTGCCAGAATGAATAAGAACTTACTCAATTTTTAACCATTGGGGGATTAATCTATGTTGTGTGATAATTTTCCAGGGAGCATCTGTCTGTATAACGGTGAAACTTGAGCATTCTTCTCTTCACTTAGCCGTGTATGCATGTCTTTTGTGTATATATGCTTTTGACAGTATATTCCTTAAGTCAAATTAGTGTAATTACTTTAGTATCTTAAATTTGAAAATAAAAAACAGGAAATCAATTTTAAAATCTGAACTGACAACGGACTTGATTTCTCACATATGTTAATTTCGATAGTTATTGTACAAAAACCATAAGTGATATTGGTTGACTTATTAGCTATTCTGTTCTTTTTATGAACAAATATATGTGTTTCACGTGGAATATTCCATACTGTTTGGCATGTGTATTAATGGAACTCCGATGAGTTAAAGACCATATAGATAAAAGTCAAAACACTTCTTTGAGATTTCTACTTAATAAAAATATGCTGTTCAACGAGTCTTGTTTTATTTTTTCATTCTATTTATTTATTTGGTTTTATTCGTTCATCCACTCGTCTGTGTGTGTGTGTGTGTGGCAGGAGATCAACTCATACTCATAGGCCACTGCTGTTCCTTTACCTCAGTGCATGTACCCACTATGTATCAGAATTGAAGAACTCGGTTTGATTTTGTGTAGCTTTGCAGCTCGAGGCTCGATGGTATAAGCTTAGGGTAAGAGTGTGGCTCCAGTCTTACTCTATGGAATATGTCGAAACTACCTGCAGACCTTCAAACAAGCGAGGCGTCTTTTGGTCTGCATGCATAAAGCCATAAACTGAGATATGCACATACTATAACATAGCTGAAAATGTTCATTGGCATACATTGTACCACTTAAAATGCTCCAACCTTCAATTATTACCTTTCAGATTGAGGATCAGGGATATCCCTATTCAGGTTGCTGTTATAAAGCCATTTGTTGCAAACAAGAAAAAATTTCACCATTACACATACAAGTTAAAGTTTCTGTCCCAGGGCACAAACGGCCGCGGCCCTCTTTCAGATAGTTCAAAAGCCACCCATGGTTACCTGGCAACCGGGAGTCACATTCATTTTAGCACGTGCTTATGAATGCTCAGCACCAAGATTTGACACATAAGCATAATTTACTGTTGAATGTTACAAACAGAATTGGTAAATGAACAAGAGGGATGAAAATAGTAAACTGATTAAGACTGTTCGCCATGACTGCAATTAGACTGCACTTAAAGTAGACCGTCTCATGTTTACCCAATACCTGACTTTCCGAGTGTGTAAAGCACACATGTAGAATTCCAGTGCAAAATAGCAAGCTATACCGAGCTCTTGCCAGCGAGTACACAGAAGGGGAAAAAATAGTTTTCTTGCCAATTTTGTTCTCGTTGAAACTATGAACAAATGCATACAAAGAAGAAACTGTACGGTTTGATGCACTGTCCAACTAAAAGAAAAAAAAAAGCTATTGGCTTTCAAATTTAATAAAGCCTGGGTCAAAAAGTAGGTAGCGTGGTTTAAAACTGGAGAGACCGTGAACGAGAATCATGCGTCTTCTTTGTTCTTTAAAAGTACAAATCCATGTATTTTACATGGATTGCAAAACAAGCCAAGCCTATATATATATATATATATATATATATATATATATATATATATATATATATATATATATATATATATATATATATATATATATATATTCTTTGTTATTTTTCATCACAGATTTATAGGCCAAGCCTATATATATATTCTTTGTTATTTTTCATCACAGATTTATGAGACCCCCCCCCCCTAAATATTATGCCTCGCCTTGCAAAAGTGCTTCCGTTGTTACCTTGGAGGCTTACTGTGAACTTTTTCGTTAACACCTATAGGTAACATATTTTCAGAGAAAAAGTACACTGCATCTTTGCTGACAAATATGCAGTAACGAAATTTTACTACATCTACTACTACTACACCTACTACTACTACTACTACTACTACTACTACTACTACTACTACTACTACAAGTATTACTTTTATTACCTGTATCAACATCTATATCTTTAACCTTTATTTAGAATAAAATTCGTGGGAGTCTGAAGTTCTTGTTCAACAAATTCTTATGGCTTTTTTCAAAAGAACGTTTCTTGTCCCTTTTTCCAGCCACATTAGGCGAGCAAATTATCATGTGAAAAGTCTTCTATGTTTTACCTGTTTGTTTCGGTCTTTGAGTTCCTTTTTCTTTCTGATGCCATCTTCAAACTTTTCTTGTTGAAATCTCATTGCGGCATCCTTCTCGCGAGAATTACGGTTCCCGCATTCTTTTGATACCGCGTGTTTTATCTGTAAAGGAGTAACAATACAGCTAATTAACCTGAGATAACAGCTCTCCTGGTGGGTTTTGGCGCTAAGTGCTCAACCCACTACAAGGATAGCTGAAAACTGACCTGGGGCACATTATATAGATAAGTCTACAATTGTCCTACAAGTTGTTTTTCATCACTGTTGAAAATGATCTAAATTAAATTGAAGCAGACGACATCTGACCGGCAGTTGTATTTGACTTGTTTCAGAAGGAAAGGGTTAATGTGAAGAAACACCAGAGGAGACAAATATGTACGTGACAAGGCAAATGGTGCTACCAGAGATTACTACTTCAACAGTTTACTCCCAAATAAAACTGCTTGCAATGCTAAAACGTTCACCTCACCAAGGATGGTTACACATGAGAGATGAAACACCACAATGCCTATAATGTGGTGCTTTTTATGGCTACGGTTGCACAGAAGAGACAGGACATCACAAGGTCTAGTGTAGCGTTCTTCCTGGCTGCCAGTCAGGTATTGAAGATCAGTGAAATACTGTTACAAGATCTTGCGAGAAGGAATGTCGTCGCACATGGCTGACAAGACGAAGTATAAGACCACAAACGTCACAAGACATATAGTGGCATGATTATAATGTAGAAATTTATATAATATGAGATACAAGCATGGTATCATAACGAGGAGATTCATGATGGAAGAATTTCATACAATTATACTTCGATCATGCAGCGCTGGACTGGAATATTTCAATTTTATAAGGAAATCGTGAACAGTCAACGGCAATTAAAATGACAGAAGAAAACAAAGTGCATTGTCCAAGTTATGCTGCTAGTGTGTCTGTATGTAAATCATGGAACCCCATTTTTGTTTTATTCAATATATAATTTTTTTAGTCATATCTTTAATTATTTAGAGATGTCTTCAGGTAGATTTATGGATATAAAACAAGAAACGAGATTCCATGGTAATCATATATATATATATATATATATATATATATATATATATATATATATATATATATATATATATATATATATATATATATGTATGTGTGTGTGTGTGTGTGAGAGTGTGTGTGTGTGTGTGTGTGTGTGTGTGTGTGTGTGTGTGTGTGTGTGTGTGTGTAACCAGCAGATAATTGTATCAACAAGAAACACAAACGTGATCCCGTAATTTTCTCACTTCTGCACGATGCAAGTGCGAATCCAGCTTCCCATCACGAATGTCGCAAAGTTCATAAATTGGCTGCGACTTTGCTTTCTTCACCGGTAACTATATATATATATATATATATATTGTGAAGTACTTAAAACTCCTTAAGATCCACCAACTTGCGATTGTGATAATTATGCAACATAATGGGACCAATGGATGGACTGTCACTATTATCAATTTTCTCATGCATGAATTTCATGTAACAGGTGTGCATTTGAAATTTGAAAGGAGATACGCCACACAGAGAGGGTAATATACATGTAGCCCCATGTGCCCTGTACGGCAACTTCCATGCAAAGCGTATCGCTTTATTCCATGCTGCTCAATTCATTTCAACTTTTGGATATTAATGATCCCACACTTGGCAACCATAGAACGACCATAAAGCGGGACTGAAACAAACTGAACCGTATCGATGAAAAAGCGCAGCCAAATTGGGTCTTTATGGTATTGATATCTGAATACGATACACTGATACAACATTGTGTATTATTAGAGTGCACCAACTCCAACGGTACTTTTTTTGTCTTCCGACGATCTGAAGTGATTTATACAAATTTACATCAGTATATATGACAACTCTGATTATATTCTTTACCGTGGACTGAACATATCTTTAGGAGTTTACCGAGACCTGTTACACTGAGAGCTAACTACAAGCCGATCAATGACCAAAAACCCCTCGGCCAGGACGGACGCACGCACACGTAGTTAACGACAATACCCTTGGGTAGGTCAAGGTTACTTCTGTTTGACCTAATGACAAAGCTTTGGTGCAAATGCAATGAGCAGAGTTATCATCCCAGTTAACAATGGGAGCTGGCCCAACATTGGCCCAATGCTGGGCCATCTATGCCAACGTTGTGCCAATGCTGGGCCAACCTTTAATGCTAGCTGGGATGGCAAGGTCATTTTTCTTCAATGTAGCACTGGGACCTAAATATGTGACCCAGTGACCTAGTTTTCGATAGGCTTCTGATGCATCCTTAGGACCAACTGTCACAAATGATTGATGAAGCTACATTCAATATTTTTTAGATATTCTGTTAACGCCATTTTTTTTTCTTTAATGTAGTAGCGTGGCCTAAATATGTGACCTACTTTTTGATAGGCACCTGAAGCACCTTAATGGCCCCCTGTGATAAAAATTTGGTCTCTGTAAAGTGGGTATATTTGGAGATATGGCGTTAACAAGATATGGACGGACGGACGGACGGACGCGTCGATGACGACAATACCCCTCCGGCCTAGAAGGCCGAGCAGTAAACACAAGATCGTCAGCGGAAGCTCGAACATCCATACATGTATAGATACGACATACAATTTTTTTTTTTTTTTTTTTTTTTCAGTGACATTATCTCACCTATGTTTATTCCGATAATTCGCGCATTCAGACAAAACGTAGGGACACTTAGTTGTGGAAGTGCTATATTTGAACCCAAACTGTAACTGACTAGTACGTTGTGTCTCCATATTATTTATCATGACAGTTTAGTCGAACAATTTGCCAATATATTGTCTAGGGCGATACCACGATAACTGTCAGAATTATATCTAAATTTCTGTTCATCTTTTGGGATTGGATGCAGCATAAGCTTTGCTAGTGGCTTAAGAACAGCATTCACGGGTCGTCATATCTGAAAAAAAAAATAGCCACATCCATTGAACCACAAACAAAATATTTCAAAACTTTTATGAATCGGATTCTATTTAAGCTGAATATTTTCAAAACTATCTTAGCTGCAAGAGCCATTCCAGCGTGCATGAAATGAACATCGAGGAGAGAGTTGAAGGATTTCAAATCATGCCAATCTGTTTAAATGCTGAATATCTTCAAAATGATCAGAGAAATGGTATCAATCCAGCTTCAGTTGCCATGCATTTTTTAAAATTCCAGTCAGTTTACGTGCTTGAATTCAACATTTAAAAGACCACTGGTGTAATTCTCGTGAAGGCTCGTGTTTTCCTGCAGGTGGGCTACGGTCTGCGGACATGAAGTCAATATTGTAGGATTTTAGTTAAAGCAAGCTGTTTGCTTATTTTTGCAACAAACAGAACTCTGTGTTTTGCAGGCACACAAATTTGCTTTGCAGCAAATCTTCTTTTCTGATTTCTCTATTTCGCTTGCAGAAATCCTGATTTTTATTGCTCAAAATATGTTGTCGGCCAGTTCATTTGAAATGTACATGCCTTTGTTTTGACAAAAAACATGTTCCCTTCCATTGTTGGACTTTGGTATATTGTTGGTTGATGATCAGAGGGGTTATCACCTTCAAACAGCACAAAACGGTCGTTATTTCGCCTGCTAAATTTTCTAACAGTATAAAATGGTTAAGTGCATATTTCATGATTTATTTGATTTCATACGAGAAATCAACCTGGCTTCTGTCAAACGCTTTAGCCCACAAGAGTGGTTCATTCATTATGGAAGTCGAGCAAGGATTGTGTGTTAAATGAGTTGAGACATGAAAAATCTGCGTCTAAGTCCACATCCGTGCTGTATGTAGTGCGTTCTTGGCATTTGAGACTTATTTCAGCTAGTATATCATACTCTGTTGAGTAGGTACCAACGGGCATTTGTCTATGTTTATGACCAACAGCTGCCAGCATTAGGCCCATATCACTTGTTTCACACAGTAGGCCCTATTCCACATTTCGGTTATGATTTAAATCAAAGCATGGTTACCTTGAAATGTGAATTACTGTTTCACAATGCTTATTGGCCATTTATCACAAAACATTGGTGGATCAACAACATGTGTTCGTTGCCTGTGAACGCTTTGTATGAATAGCTCTGAGATGAATTGTTCAGATATCTTATATTCTCAAGTGCGGATTGACACTGCCAATGGCACCAAAACGCTAAAATTGTTGGCAATTCTGATGTGTAGGCCTACACTTAATCAAAGTTGACCCCCCCCCCCCCAATTTCATTGAGTTTTGACATCATCATTGTTATTCTCTGAAGGTAAAGACATCATAAATCACGTTTTATATATGTTTTTTTCAGGAACGTCTGCCATTTAAGAACAAGGTTCATTTGTGATACAAAGTCACAAGGTTGCAATGTGGGCATAGAGGTAGGTTTTGCTACAGCACCTGGTTAAATTACATTCTACACACTGATCGTATAAACACAAAGATTTAGACCCAGATTACAGTTAAATCTCTCCTGATTTGAATAAAACCAAGTAAATTGAGTAGCTTTCCGTGGGCCTTGACGTGGGTCAGCCGCAGCTTAACCCTTTCCCCCTTGAATTGACACTTGAGACAACAACTTTCCTTGGCATGAGTTGGGCACTTAGTGCCCAACTTATGCCAAGGAAAGTTGTTGACCTGGGCAATGGGGTCTTCATAGGGCTCATCTACAATTCTCAGTCAAAATTGTTTTTCATTATTGTTGAAATTAGTTGAAAACACTGAAGCAGACGACATTTGACCCACCAGCCGGTTTTGGCCAGTTTAAGGGGGAAAGGGTTGAATACTTGATGCGGGTTGGGCACAATGCGCCCATCCTGCAGCAAGAAAAGCTGTTGACCTGGGGCATGCTATCTTTATACAGCTTGACTCGTCAAAACTGCAGACGACATTTTACAGCCGAGCATCTTTTGGCGATTTGAGCGAGAAAGCATGGAACTTGCTCAATTTTAACACCAGTGTCATTAAACGAGGCACCTTTGTACTAATGGTGTTAAGTTTAATGGCGGCATTATAAAACAGACAGCTAACAATTTCAAGTGCTATTGTTCGAAAACAGAAATGTTCCAGTGGTGTTATAGGCCTGCACATTTTAAAGGCTGTGTTCGTGAACAGAATGGTATTGGTAATGTGGACGTTTGGACCAAACTTGTGACCACAGAAATAAATAATAAACAAACAAACAAACAAACAATAAATAAATAAATAAATAAATAATAATAAATAAACAAATAAATAAATAAATAAATAAATAAATAAATAAATAAATAAATAAATAAATAAATAAATAAATAAATAAATAAATAAATAAATAAATAAATAAAATAAAATAAAATAAAAAATAAAAATAACAAAATAAAATAAGTAAATATAGACTGCCTGTTGTCAACATTTTCAGTAGGCCTATGTTGTGTACAGTCCAAACTTAAATCGATTGTTAAGCATCGTTTTTAGTAGGCCTACCTATAGATACTTATATATTTATGATAGGTTGCAAACATCAATTTTCACGAAAATGAAAGTACCTTTTCGTTTAGAAATGCAGTGAACTGCTGTTGCTCTAGTGGATCCAGGGCTTTAGCAACGACAGGAAATCTTTTGAAGACATGTTTCATGTCGCCACTGTCTGTCTGGTCTGACAAGTCATCGTCTGAAACACAAAACAAGGGACTTCTAGACAGTTTTAGGGCCTACCTGTCGTAAAGACCACTGCCCTAAGAGACCATGTAGCTTTCGAAACAACCCTTACATTGCAATGGAGTCTACTTCTGTAATAGATTAACCTGTGTTTTAAGACCACTTTTAACATGAGACAACCTTTCGCTAACAGTGCGGTCACTACTGCATCTTTTTTTTTTTTTTTTTTTTTAACTGAACAAAATTAGTAAATGTCGTATGTATGCTGGGTAACATACTGTCACAAGGATGATTGCCACAACATGACTTTTGAAAGAATGCAAAACAAAAACAAAAACAAAAACAAAAACAGTGATTTCAATTTAAGCATGTTGGCACTTGAACAAGAGCATTGTCTATGAAGAATTTGAATATATGCGATTCAAGCATTGCAACTATTCTATTTGGACAAACATGAAATAAATTCTTTTAAATGTCATGAAGTTGGTCATTCCTGTTAATGAATATTGGAGAAAACTAGAGCTGAAGACAAGGAACAGAGTATCACTTAAGTGGGCAAAAACAATTGCATAATTATACAGGAAAAAAAAGTGATGACTAACTAAATGGATCTAACATTGTTATATCAGATGAAGGGGAGATGAAACATTCTCAGAGGATATCCAATGAACTCTGAAATCCCAGCAACTTTAAATTGGGTTCTATCATCAGCAACACTCAAAGACGAAGCAATTACTGCGGTTATGTCATTTCAAGGACGACATTGTAATGTCTTCTCACTCAGGTCTTCTCGGAGATATTGTGACAGTAACGAATGCCCTGTAAAATGTAGCACGTCACAGAAGCGCTGTAACGCCTGCATCCCCATCAATGATAGGTGTTCAACCAACTGATTGTTGAGCGCTTGTCTTGAACGATCTACCTACAAAATAAAATTACAAAGATAAGTAAGCGTGTTAAGATATTAAGGAAAACGTGTGGTAGGCTTACCACATGGGACAATGTCCACATGCATGAACAAAGTGGTTCATTGTGTGTGTTTGGCATGAAAATGGATGGTTTCTTGTGCGGGGGAAACAGTAGTCCATTGCTGACTTTGGAAATAAAATGGTCATTAAACTTACCAACGAGTTTTTTGTATCCATACATGTACATTCTTCTTCTCCTCCTCTATATTTTGTTCGTGTTCGCTTGATTGTTTATATATATATATATATATATATATATATATATATATATATATATATATATATATATATATGTATATATATATGTATGTATATATATATAGTAAAACCTCTCTAACCGAACACCCCTGTATACCGAACACCTCTCTATACTGAACACCATCCCTCGGTCACGAATATATACTTTCAATGTTAGCAAACCTCCCTATGCTGAACACCTCCCTATACCGAACACTTTTGGTATAGGGAGGTTTTACTGTATATATATATCATGCAAAACTAAATTTCACTATTGAAACGTGTGTACGTTCTGTGTGTGTGTTTCCGTTCACCTTTCAATCAAACAAAAATTTTGCAATAAGTTACAGTTTTCCCAACCTTTATCCATTTACTTTATTTCGTTTATCCTAATCTATAGTATCCTATCCAGTCCTATCATATACTTTTTTTTCATTTTTTTAATTTAATTTTATTCATTAATCACTTTGTTATATTTACATTTATTTTATTTATTTATTGTTTATTATTCATTCATTATATCTATTTGTTTGTTTGATTGTTTATTTATTTATTTTCCATGCTGAGGAAAGCGGTTGACCATGAGCAATGTCGGAAATATTAATTTAAGAGTATATGCATGTTGGTTCTTGAATGAAAGGACTTTTTGTGTGAAATTCGAATGTAGAATCATCATATTTCAGATGAGCACGACTCTACTCGAAACTAACACGCAAAAGGTTTACCCCTATCGTGCGCACGCACACAGACAGACAGACAGAGAGAGAGAGAGAGAGAGAGAGAGAGAGAGAGAGAGAGAGAGAGAGAGAGAGAGAGAGAGAGAGAGAGAGAGAGAGAGAGAGAGAGAGAGAGAGAGAGCTTTCACAACCTGAAAACATGTCCTCAAACAAAAAGATTAAACATGCCATAGGAGAACAGAACCTTTTCTTCTGGTGTGTTTGAAAAGACTTCTCGCGATACATGTGCATACATGCATGTGTGGAAGTATACGCACGAAGAACGACTTTGGTGTGAAGCCAGAGGGAGCCCTGATTCATGTAGTTATTTAGAACAAAACAAGGAAGGGGACACGATTCATTGGTAACAGGCATAGTTTTATTCTTGCTTCATCGTACCATCAACTCTAGACGTCAGGCACACATTATTATTCATGCACTTCTCAGCAGTTATGTCTATGTGCCAACCCAGACATATTGTTTTTCCTTGGGTTCTTTATTTCTTTATTTCTTTCCATGGCAACCAAATTTGTTTTTCTCTGACTCTATTATTCCCAAAACCACCAAAGTTACCATGGTAACTGACTTATCAATGAAATTGTGCATATCGTTTGGAATGGTCATGATGTTAAAAATTATGCAAATGAGGGACAATCAACATTTTAAAAGCTTCATATCTTCCAAACTATTGGAGATAGACATAAAATTTCAATATGCATGCATAGGTTTGTGACACCTGCCAATATAATGGGCCCTAAATGAAAGTTGTTGAGTTTTAAGTTACACTAATTAGGTGCATTGAATTTTAAATTACACTAATTAGGTGTATTGAAAAATTTTTAAGTTGAATATCTCCAAGTATCATAGAAACAGATGCCGTTCCAACTTCAAATTATAGGTTTGTGGCAAAGCCGCATCCAATAAAACAAAACCAAAGTTATAGAATTTCAATTTATGAAAATTAGGTGAAAATATGCAAAATTTAAATCTTGAATACCTTGAAAACTATTACAGGCAGAGGTGTCATTCCAACTTAAATTTAAAGGTTTGTAACATAGCCGCATCCAGTAAACCATACTCCAAAGTTGTAAAATTTTAATTTATGCAAATAAGCTGAATATACACAATTTAGATCTTTTTGAATAACTTCAAAACTTTTATACATAGAGATGCCATCCCATCTTCAATTTAGAGGTTTATAACATAGACGGATCCAATAAAACAAAACTGTAAAATCTTAATTTATGAACAACTTCAAAACTATTATACATAGA